>CATIWQ010365514.1:0-23254 GCA_949673415.1 Euphorbia schlechtendalii
AATTTTAAATTAATTTAATAATTATTTTCACATTCAATTTTCATTTAATACTTGAAAATTAAGGTTTCTTTTCCAAATCAACAATAAATTACATATGTTAAAAATATTTATATTGATTTTTAGTTATTTTATGTTAAAAAAATTAATATATGAAAAAAAAAATAATTTAAAATAAAGAAATATAATTTTGGTTTAAAACCGAACCCAACCGAACCGAAACAATTCGGTTCGATTTTCGGTTCTAAAATTCCCCCGTTTGGTTTTTGGTTCGGTTCGGTTCAGTTCAGTTTTTGAACCGAACCGAGTTTTGCTCACCCTAGTTGTAATCAACAAGAGACTGTTTTAGTTGTCAATTTCTTGTCCGTGTTTTTTGTTACAAGACAGATTGATTTGCACTAGCAAATTCAACATCAATTTATATCTATTCCTATTTGCTCAAAATTAGTTAGCTTGGGTTGCTATGCATAGATATGACAAGAACTACGGTTTTCAATGTTTACATGGATTAATTGACTGTGACTATTACAATTTTTTAACTATGCATATTATACACATACATAATAGAACTTGAACTAATTGCTTCTCATAACTTAAAGTGTGTTGCCAATTAAGATTTACCCATCAAATATGAAAGAACCAAGTATTTAAACATAATTAGGATGAAATTTTTTATAGTATAAGCTAAACATAAATATCAAAATAAAATTGGAGTATTTCATGTGAGTGTTTATTAGAGAGGGAACTTGAATGTCTAGTTGCCTTCATAGTCAAAAAAATGTTGGTAGTAGGTTAAGCCAACAAATTTGTCTCTTGATGAAACTTAACAAAGAATCAAATTATTTGATATAGAAAGTGAACATCTACACAAATTTTTCATGTGCATTATTGGGGTGTAAACGATACATATAACAAAAAATGTATAGTGTTTTTCTCATCAAATCACAGTAGGTTATTAGTTTCAACATATTTTAATAACAATAAAAATTGTAATTAGATTTAAAAGCTAGAGTTCATTTCAATTTGAACATATATCAGGTGTGTCCGATGTTAAAAATGACTTTTAATATACTCAACATTACATAAATTTCACATATCTATTTAAGCTTGTTTGAGTTTGCTTTTCACATGTTGTTGTCTCAAAAAAATTCAAATTTTAAGTTTTTCCAAGTTACTAATTTAAAAATCTTTGGAAATAACCAACAAACAATTTTTGATAATAATGTAAAGAGTCAAAATCTTTTATCTAATGTTAATGTCATATATATATACACACATATATAGTTATCCATTAAAAACTTATTAATGAAACTTTTCAAGATAACATCCTTACTAACAATCACAAATAAACTCTTAATACATCTCGTCACTCGCTTTCATTGTTACATTTACCTGAAAGAGAAAGAAATGTCACAGAAAACGAATAATAGATTAAACCATAAAAGACTCTGTTAGTGCCCTTTTAATTTTCAAACTTCAATAAAATCACTTTCACCGACCAAATAAGAGAATTCTAAAAAGTAAAAACAAATCAATGAATTCATATAAACAAAAAAGTAAATACAACAAATACAATTTGTCTTAATTTATTTCTGTTCATCTCCAAAATCTGAAAAAAAAACTTAATTAACACCCTATACTTCTTATGTGAATGAATTTTTATTCATAATTTAATAGATTAAAGCTTATCATTTTTCAATTTGAAGAGCATGATATTTTCAGTTACGAATTATACCCGGAGCAAAGCAAAAGAAGCTTTAAACTTAATTCAAAAGTGAATTACTCACCTAGGTTTTAGTCGGACATGCGCATTATAATGAACACGGAAATTATAAGTAATATTACACCAGTATGGAATCCTAATGTCTTAATCGAGGAGTTTAAGACCATGACAGGAAAACCTTATTTTCTTAGACTAAACTTACATTGATATAAAGCTTACCTCGTGAAAAATTCGACAAACCTAAATTCCAGATTTTTAAACCTCTATACAAATTTGAAATGCTGAGCATATATTTTTATTTAATTCAAAATGTTTTTAAACTAATTGGATTATAAGTAATATAAGTTGCAACCACTAAGTTGAAAAATGATGATCACGTATCAAATCCAAGCCGACCTTAATAATAATAGGACTCTATATCAATGGATTTGTAGTGCTTAATAGTAATAGTTAACTAGTCATCAGTCGAATACAAGTGTATATATTTTTTAGATCTTTCCATTTTTTAAGTCCTAGGTAATTGCCTAATTGATTTCTATACTAGGACCTCCTTTGATCAAATCCTTGCTTCTACGGAAATTCTTTCAAACATAGTTGGAAATAAATTTAATATGTCCAGATTATAATGTCAAAAACACTTTCGTACTTTTTACAATGCTAAATGCGTCTATCAGCAAAGTACATTTCTAAGTTGTGAATAAAAAAACCCACATTTTAGTCTAAATTAATCTTTATACCAATTAATTGATAAGAGACTTTGTGCCAATCAGGTTCGGCACTCAAGCTATCTTCGATTAAATTTACAATGTAAGCATCAATGATTCAATTCTTAGTTGCATAAAGCCATTTAGAAAGCGTCTTATCAGATTATACAAATTAACTTAAATGACCTTTTTCCCTTTGAAAAATAAATAAACTATTATGGAAGGACATTTAAAAATGACATCCAACCTATTAAAAAAGTGTTCACAAAGAACTCCTATGCACATGGACAAATGTTATCCGAGAACACATGCACCCTTTGATTTTAACTTCTTTTTTTCCATTTTTCTTGCTAATTTGTATACTAATTCAATTTTAAGAGCTTGATTGAATTTAAACAAGAGATAATAAAATGATTCGAGGTCAATAACACGTTTAAGGTCTTGTTTGGTTCATGGTACGGTATGTATCTAATTTTTGTTTGATTCATGTTACGGTATGGTTCTAACTTAAATTCACTAGTTTGGTTATATAGTTATTTTCATGGTACGATTCTTTAATGGTTTTTTCATGATTCCAGGAACCACGAAAGTAGAATCACGGGGTGATTCTCCTTTAAATCAAACTAAATTTTAAAAAAATCAAACAACGCCGTGCAATCTATCCAAACATAAATTTTCAAAAGAATCGTATCATACCATACTACATCGTACTTTAATGAACCATGAAAAACTAGACTCTGTTTTACGCAAGGATTACATTGAAATATTTATAAACATGTCTCCATATTTTTTTCTCGTAGTGAAAAGTTGTGCACAATAAACGACAAGAAAATATTACAAATACAAAAAACACATTGAAAAAAACACCAACAAAAGCAGCAGCCAGCCCTTCCCCACACCATTTTCCCCCTTCTCCATCTAACCATCGGTAAACGACCTTTTCTCTGCTCCTCTACCACCGGGCAAACCCCATCCTTCTCTAACGTACGCCTCCTCCCCACCCTTTCTTAATCTGCGCACCCCTCTGCAACAATTGAAGCTTAAAATCGGATCATTATATCTGCAACGACCTAGATTGTGAAATCTCAGGAGTCGGCGGGGTGATTTGGGGTTAGTGTAATTGAGAGATGTGGGATGCTTCAGGCATTGATGAATCTGCTTTCTCTATGCTTTAGGCCGTTTGGGCGAGATACCAAGTTTGACTCTGGTTCTGTTGTTAGTAGAGAAGGGAAAGACGGATTGCTCTGGTCTAGGGATTCTGGGAGATATGGTTCTGGAGATTTTTCAATTGCTGTTATGCAAGCTAATCAAGTGATTGAAGATCACAGCCAGATCGAGTCTGGATCTTTTGGAACTTTTGTTGGTGTTTATGATGGACATGGTGGCCCTGAGGCTTCTCGCTATGTTTGTGATCACTTGTTCGAGCATTTTAAAGGTCCGTTGTTTTGAAAATATTATCAATTGAATCCTCTTTATATTTGGTTTTAGCTTTTTTATTAGTTGTTTATTTTGTGGCTTTTAATCAGCCACGTTTATGTTGAACTGTTAGCTGTGATTATCATTGAGTTTGAGATCTTTTGCTTTTGGTTGGCCTTTATTCCATGATTGCAGATGAGGTGCTTCCACCTACAATTAATTGGATTTCTTTTTTAGAAAAGAGCGTCTTTCTGCTTTTAAGAATTAAAATCATTGCAACTCTTGTTTATTTGGATTGCAATTGAAGGGTTTAACATTGTGCGGTAACTGTTAGCTGTAGCTTTCTTGCTTTCAACATCTCTAGTGGCCATAACTGTTATCATCCTCTTCATATGGGTTTTGCTCATTGTATTTGTAATCAGTTTTCTGCTTTTGGCTCTACTTTTGAATCTAAACTTTTCTGTTATTTTTAGACATCAGAATAAACAACTCGGTGTGGGGTGATCAAGTGTAGATTGTGCTCTCTGCTAATAATTTCTGTCTAATGATTGTATTAGAGGCTGAAAACAATGCTAACTTAGAGTTTTGAAAGTAGTCAAATTCTTTTGGAACCCACTTGTTAAGTATTCAATCACCTTTTCTATCTCAGAAATTGCAATTTTTAAAACCAACGGACCGCATCTAAGGTTCTTAGGCATCTTAGCTTACTGTGAACTGAAATACCGTAGAAAGAAACAAATTATGCCTAAAGCATCCGTGTCAAAGCTTGGGGGAAACAGGCTCGTTCGATTTTATTTTCCAGATTATTCAGTCATTAGCTTTTTGTAGGGAAGATCAAGATAGTCTTTTTAATTGTTAACTTTGATAAGGATCGCGTCTTATGTTGGCATTATTAGGCTTTGTGGTTATGCAGCAATATTAGCTGAGGATCAGGGGCGTGTGACATCAGAGACTATTCAAAGAGCTTTTCGTGCAACAGAAGAAGGGTTTACTGCTGTTGTGTCCAATTCATGGGCTACTTATCCCCAAATTGCAACTGCCGGCTCTTGCTGTCTAGTTGGAGTCGTATTCCAGCAGACCCTATTTGTGGCAAACGCGGGAGATTCACGTGTTGTTTTGGGAAAGAAAGTGGGCGATACTGGTGGTGTTGCTGCTATTCAGTTGTCAACTGAACATAATGCAAATCTCGAGGCTGTCAGGCAGGAACTTAAGGAATTGCATCCGAATGATCCTGATATTGTTGTTCTCAAGCATGGAGTTTGGAGAGTGAAGGGGATTATTCAGGTTTTTTCTGATTCTCAGTTTTTTTACTTCAGATCAATTCAATTTGAGACATTTCAATGTCATGCACACTGAATAAAGCCTTTCATTCATTTGAGTTTTCTTAGGTTACGCTATATGAAGTGTAAGTTTATTGTTTTCTTAGCTCGATTGGCACACCTCTCAAAGCAGAGTTGGGAGCTTCTGGGTTCGAAACCCAACCTCTTAAAAAATCAACATTTCCTTAAAAAATATTAAACTAAGGTTGAGAAAGTTTGCAACTCTTAATTTGTAGGCATTGCATTTAGTTACGAATCAAAGTCTTCACATTCTTTCTAGATCTTGGTAGGTTTGTTGTTGTGACTGTTCCAGGAACTCATTGATCATCTATTGTGGTTGTCAATTCACATCAATTCACCCTTTTCATTCTGCCGATATAGGATTTATAGTGATTATAAAATCAGAAGTGAAGTTTAGTAAAATCAAAACCAGAGCAGATCATTTTGAGCTTTACAAAAGTTATGGAAGTAAAACCTTTATTTAAAGCTGCGGGCAGGGCATAGTAGCATATTCAATTTATGTTATTTTGTTTGTGAATTAGTTACTGAAGAAAATAAGCTTATTTGTTTAATTAATAAGTTTTAGTATCTTTCCCATGTCATCTAATCTTCTTCTATTATATACTCACCGCTTTAGTGGGATCAGTATTAAAGTTTTATGCTTAAATGCAGGTTTCTAAATCTATAGGTGATGTATATATGAAACATGCGCAGTTTAACAGGGAACCGATCAATGAAAAATTCAGACTCCCTCAGCCAATGAATATGCCTATCCTTAGTTCAGATCCAACTATAATTGCTCATCCTCTCCAACCAAATGATTCCTTCCTTATTTTTGCATCTGATGGTCTTTGGGAACACCTCACCAATGAAAAAGCTGTCGAAATCGTCCAAAGTCATCCATGTGCCGTAAGATTTTTCCCTCGATTTTTTTTAATATCGTAAATGGCTCTTCTTTTTATCTGAGTGTCAAATTCCTAAAAAAAAACTTTAAAACATAGTGATTTTTTCTTTAGAAAGTCTGATTTGCTGAAAATTACTGGGGCCTGGATTTCAATCGTTTTATGTGCTAAAAACAAGCTAGACAAATCTGCTGTTAATGCAGGGAAGCGCTAAAAGGCTTGTGAAGGCGGCCCTACAAGCAGCAGCGAAAAAGCGAGAAATGCGATATTCGGATTTACGGAAAATCGACAAGAAGGTTCGACGCCACTTCCATGATGATATAACTGTTATTGTTTTATTCTTAAATCATGATTTTATATCCAGAGGCACTGTCCAAGATCCCCCAATCTCCTTTAGTAGTACTACTGAAAAAAACTGATTATTTTCGAGTTTTAGTCGCTTATTTCACGTCCTCTAGATATATTTTGAAATTCACTTTTGATGTTCTGTTCCACTGGCAATGAATATATACTATGATCTGTATGAATATAGAGCTGCACTATACTGTCTAAGCAGTTGTATTAATCGGATGCTAATTTCAAAATCCATTTTTTCATAAGGTTATAGTATTATAATTCTATATAGATGTATAACTTTCATTGCTACAAAGTTCATGTACTGAGCGTTTTTTTTCCTCGACAATCGTGCTTACATTATATACAAAAAAAAAAAAAGTTTCTCATATTACCTTTGACGTAACTTGAATCTAATATCTTTAATGTTCACAAATTTAATCTTAACTACTAAGATATCCGTATCACAATGGATATAACCTATCTTCTTGATTGAGTAAGACACTTTATTTTGAGGTGACACTCAAATTCATAATCTCACATTTTTTCTCGAAATGTCACTTAGGATTAACATTACAACAAAATCAAATTAGATTGTTCTTGTAATATGAAATTTTAATCATCTTCTTCAGATTGCATATACAATGTGTGAAAGTTGACACTCGCCTTTAAATCGAAAATTTCCCGATCAACTTGAGGAGCATTCAGGTATACTTGGTGTGATTCTATCATATAAAAGTCTAGAAAGCATTGAACTAAAGATTTTGAGAGCAAATGCTAGTAGATCAACATAAAAAAAAATTACATTTATGCAAACTTATCAGAAATTCTTAAACTTTGAAAAATAGCATTTCCAAAATGTAACAAGAAGTTTAGAGATCCAATTAAAATTGATTTTAATACATATCATGTATATGGAGGTATTCATAGCTTTCATTGAGTAATGCTTTGCTCGTAAATTGCTTCGACGGAGAATATAAGAAACTGACATTTTATACAAAAGTTATTTCAACTTCAGAGCCTTAATGATTTGGTCATTCAATATTTGACACGTAGAACTCTGTAAAAGATAGAACGAAAAATTATTATAAGTACACCGATTTGTAAACAACGAATATGATTCCTCAAAAAATTCGTGCTTCACTAATTCTAGGAAGGGAAAGGAATGGTAAATACTGTATATAAAGGCGCAGGGGTATAATTGGAATTAAGATTCTCAATTAGTCCAACGGAGTTCTAAGTTCTCTCTTGCCGGTTACCTACTGAAGAATCACAGTCCTCGCTCTGACGAGTACCGAATTCACTCATGAATTGGATTTCTTCGTCATAGTTCACAGTTTCTGCTTAATCCTTCGTTAACCATGCCCGCCGTATCGAATCGGAGCTTCTCATTTCTCTCTTCCGTTTTGATCGTCGCATTGAGTCTGCTCCTGACTCGGTCTTACTCAGCTCCTCAGGCCTTCCGGAGAGACCCTGGCCACCCACAGTGGCACCACGGCGCATTTCACGATGTTCGAGATAGCGTCCGATCGGACGTCCGCCGCATGCTCCACACTCGCGCCGAGGTTTTCTTTTTTTCCTTTACTGCGTATAATAATTGGATTTGCTTGATGTAGCTGTTAGTTTGATCAGTAATGTTTGTTGCTGCAGGTTCCATTTCAGGTTCCGTTGGAGGTCAATGTGGTGCTTATTGGATTTAGCGGAGATGGCGGCTATAGATATAGCTTAGATACTCACAAATTAGAAGAATTTCTTCGAACTAGCTTTGTATCTCATAGACCTGCTTGCCAGGAGACCGGCGAGCCCCTTGATATTGAGCATCATGTTGTCTTTAACGCATTTCCTGTAAGCTCTCTCAGTTGGCAATTTTATTCACTAGTATTGTGCGATTTCTCTGTATTAGCTTTAGTGATTAAGTTTAAATTGTTGCTATTTTCGGAATTTGCACTTGCTATAGGCTGGGCAGCCAGAATTGATTGCACTCGAGAAGTCATTGAAAGAGGCTATGGTTCCTTCTGGGAATGCCAGAGAGGTGAGGAACAATCCTTGTATTGGTTTCACCGTCTGGAAGTCTTCATAAGGATTCTTTTTCTAATTTTGACTTTTCTAATGTTATTAGACTGATTTCGGAAGGGAGGTTCCCCTGTTTGAGGTGGAGGCGACAGTTGTTGAGCCTGTGTTTCAAAGATTATATTCTTACATATTTGATCTGGAGAATGTTGGGTACAATGTCAGAGAGAATGATAGACCTGCTCCTAGTGCAATATTTATCGTCAATTTTGATAAGGTTTGTACCATGGTTTGCAATACTGTGATTCACCACTTCATATTTCTTCAAATTTAAAGCTTAATCATTCCAATTCCATATGGATAACTAGTACTCGTTTGGGAACTAATATGACTTTTTTTTCCAAATCCATGTCTATCATCTCTTTTACAGGTAAGGATGGATCCTAGAAATAAGGAAATTGACCTAGACAGTTTGATGTATGGCGAAATCAATAAGTTAACAGATGAAGAGATGGGCAAACAAGAGGGAGATTACATTTATCGCTATCGATATAATTCGGGAGGAGCTTCTCAAGTTTGGTTGAGCTCAGACAGGTTTGAATATTATTGACCTTGTTACTTTTCCAAACTGGAAATTGTTATACATTAGAATCTTGTTTTTTGAAATGGTTGCGACCTTCTGTTTGAATATTTCTATTCTTCCATTTTAAAAACATTCTCCTCTATCTCCTAGACACTAATCAATTCCTTGGAGTAGGCTCTTACATGCGTTTGAAATTTTGGCATTTCATCAAAATTCAATATCTCACAATACTGCATTATAGACTCTAGCATAGACTGGATTCCCACCCTTGTACTTGCATTATGAAGAAGAATCTGTATTTGTCATGACTCGTGATCTCCAGCCTCCAGGTCAAACTGGATCAACCTTATATGTGTCTAGGCTCAAATTAGGATTTTGACCATTTAATATTTCTGTAGCGATATTTATTCAGAAAGCTTAGGAACTCCATCTGGAGAAATATTGCTATCTAAGCATATGAAGTATGTAGAGGATTATGAATGAAAATTTTGCTGGTTTTTTTAATAAATGCTCAATAAACTAACTGTTAAATAAAGGAAGCAATATGGCCACTAGGAAGATAAAGTATATATGTGTATGTTTTGGTGGGAAGTTAATTGATCAGGCATACATTCTGTTGCAAGTGACAGTCAAATTACTATTAATTTTGTTAGATTTATCATTGTCAGAGAATATTTGGCATTTTATTTTACATAGAACCTAAGTTACCTTGATAATGCTCATTTTCTGGACATAAAAGCTAGAGTGGAAATGTTTTTGTGAGAATAACCTGAACTGGGAACTGAATCATTATTTTGTTCATTGCGTTTATACACGTTGCATGCATTTGCTGTGAGATTGTTTGTCTTCTGAAAATCCTCCCATCCTCCTGCTCTATGTACCCCCATTGCCTTTTATTGATGATCTAACTTTTTAACTGAAACATTCAGGTTTGTTGTGATTGACCTGTCTGCTGGCCCCTGCACTTATGGAAAGATTGAAACTGAGGAGGGAAGTGTCAGCTCTAGAACATTGCCACGAATACGTAACATGTTGTTTCCAAGAGGTGTAGGAGCAATTAGTGATCATGCTTCTCCTGACGTTTTTGTTGGACAAGTTGCTACTTTGGTTGCAACGACAGTTGAGCATGTCATAGCTCCAGATGTTAGGTATTCTCGTGGCATCACTTTTACACAATCATCATCATAAAGTGTTTACTGGAATTCTGTATCCTCTTACCTCGTATTGGTCCTAGATTCTGTATATCTTGCAGCTGACTTGTTCTGTGCACTCTGAATAATCTAGGTTTGAGACTGTTGATCTGGCAACTAGATTGCTTATACCAATCATTGTGCTCCAAAACCATAATAGATATAATATTATGGAGAAGGGTCATAATTACAGCATTAACATTGAAGAAATTGAATCAGAGGTGAGCTGTTATATGAGGAAATTGTTTCTGTATACTTTAATTTCTTCGGATAATGTTAGTCCATAGATATTGTTTGTTTTTGTTTTCTGGTATTTAAAAATAACCATATTTAATTCGCTTGCAAATGCTGGATAACAATCAAAATTTGTTACAATAGTATTCTGTAAAAAGTGAAAAGGGAAGGACTGTACCAAACAATGCATGATTGTAGCATCAAAACATTGCTACCCTGATGATACTCAGTAATTTGAATTTAGGAATTAAAGTTATGAGTCCATTGATTGTATGGTAAAAAAGTTAGTTAAATTGTTGGAAAGGTGCACCTTCTTCTGGTTTAGTATAAACTTGTATAGGAAATCAGGGCTTTCGGTGTTGAACTATGACTTCCTGCAGTCAGAGGTATCCAGTTATTCCCTGTGCCACTGATTAGTTAATACAATTCGATGCTTTCATTTGCATATCATAAAGGAAGTGCACATACGCCTTAAAAATTTTGTATAAAATGAATTTGTAAAGGCAAAGACCAAGCATCTCTAGGATGTAGCATATCTACACAAACCCATATAACCCTTCTGTAAATTGGTGCATCCTTGAAAAAGATGGCGACATTGTGAGTTGGATCAAATGTTGTACAGCTTCAGATGTTTTACTTGTCTTCCAATTAATTTTGAATTTCAAATGATTGGAAACCATTAGTCCATTTACTTTGGGATAACCTCTAACTCTAAGCATACTGAATTTTTAGTTATTTCAAAAAGTGTTGATTGAATATGCCCCTTGTTGTATTTTGTTGTCGCTGCAAGTGGGTTTTTTTTTATTATGAGATATATTTCTGACTCAGTCCTTTCAAGCTTGGCTGAGTGTTGGACAAGTTCACAAAATCGAGTAAGAACTTCATTTACTTAGGGATGGCCCCTAAACTTACTGAGAATTTAGTAATTTTAGAAAGAGTTGATTGGATTTGTCCGGTGCTGTATGTTGCAACAAGAAGTGAACCTTTAATGGGGCTTCCCTGACTGTGAAATGTTTTTCTGTCATGTCAAGCTTGGTTGAGTGTTACGATAGGTTTACATAACCTATCCATAAAATTCAAAAACAAAAAAGAGAACCCTGATAAAACTTAGTGTTGCAACCATATTGAGGTTGTTTTCCTTTTTTAATTGGTTATCTCTTATAAATCTGGTGTTAGAAACATACTACATTTAATGTCATATGTTTTGAGTTTTCAGGTTAAAAAGATGGTTCATGATGGGCAAGACGTTGTAATTGTAGGCGGTTCGCATGCATTACATCGCCACGAGAAGTTGGCTATTGCAGTTTCAAAAGCAATGCGTGGGCACTCCCTGCAAGAAACCAGAAAAGATGGACGTTTTCATGTTCATACCAAAACATATCTGGATGGCGCTATACTTAAAGAAGTAGGACTTTTTTTATATGTTGTTATGCACTTATGCATTAGTTGTTAAACCCTTGAATCATGATGCTTTTGGGTCAAAAACCTAATTGTTTGCATATCTTTTTCTAGTAATTAGTGATTTTCTCTTGGCTTTGATGTTGGCCTCATGGTATGCATGGTTTTCAAGGGGTCACCATACACAAGTAATTTAATGGAAAAAGGATTTAATTTATGATACTATCCAGGTGGCCTGTCATTTGACTTCCTACTTACCTGTTGGGTCAAAATGTGATCTGACTAGCTTACTTTTCCTTGGTTTCTTCTACTTGCTATGTCTTGTTAGGAAGAGCACAAATATGCTCCTGCTTGAAATCTTCAACTTCTCATGCTGTTTTATCACTTTATGTCCTCGCTTATGTTCTTGGAATTGCTCACTGCAGGAGATGGAACGGTCTGCTGATGTGCTTGCTGCAGGTTTAGTTGAGATGGCTGATCCATCTCTTTCAAGTAAATATTTTCTCCGCCAGGTGTGTTTAGAGTCTCACTGTATGCTACTGTTATAGTTGACGAGGTTGTCTAAAGAGGAACTTTATCATTAAATGACTATCTTTTTGAATTGCACTTCATATGGGAGATTAATAGCCGTTTATTTTTTCTTGCATTTTACATTTAACAAAATGAGGTGTTCTTTTCAGAACTGGATGGATGAGTCTGATGGTCAAAGTGACTCCGTTGTTAAACATAAACCTCTTTGGGTTAGTTACGACTCTAGATATGCTAAGGAGAAAAAACATAAAAAGAAGAAGAAAAAGGAAGAACAGAAGAAACAGGGGGATTGGTATCGCACTTATGGAACAAGAGTTATACCAGTGTAAGCCCCCTTCATTGCGATGTTGCAATACAATTTCTGTTATCGCTGATGATCCCGAAGGGAACATTAAGTTTTTTGTTTTTAATTGCAGCTTTGTTCTATCATTGGCTGATGTGGACACACAGCTTATGATGGAGGATGAAAGTTTTGTTTGGACAAGTAATGATGTTGTAATTGTACTTGAGCATCAACATGAAAAGATACCTCTAAGGTATACGCCTATACATAGTCATGTGGCTGGTCTTCTCTTCACATCTAAAAACCATTTGGTTTCGCAACAAATGTCAACTACTGATTGCCAGACATTACACCGATGTGCATTTAGTTTCTTTCTCATCAACTTATAGATATCCCTCTAGTACAATTTGGCTTATGCTTTTGTCCCATATTTTCTTCAACAAATGATGTGAAGTAGCTATATGGGATCTCTGCTTCCAATATTTTATTCTTCGCTAATTTTAATTATAAGCAAATGTCATGAGCTTTTTAATAACCATGTTGCATGATTTTATATATCTTTAAATCTTATTAGAGAAGCCAAGAGGTTGAGCTATTTTTTCCTAAGATTTTTCCAGTGCCATTATGTGCTAAAAGTTTGCTTGTTTTGACAGCTATGTTTCAGAAACAGAGAGAAGGTATGCGTACCCATCCCTCGCTCAGCGACATATAATGGCAGGACTTGTTTCCACCGTTGGTGGATTGAGTGCACCCTACGAGAAGGCATCTCATGTACATGAAAGGCCAATCGTAAATTGGCTCTGGGCTGCTGGATGTCATCCATTCGGACCATTCTCTAATACTTCCAAAGTCAGTAAATTGCTACAAGATGTTGCATTGGTAAGTCTATTATCATTTTCGTAATTCTTTCTCCACGAAAACCAGGTCTTCTTATATTGCTAAATGAACCTGTAGGATATGTTAGTATACTTTAAATCAAGATTTTTATTTGCTATTTATCATTTGGTATTGATTTAGTTAAGTTTTTTCTAGTTTACTTATTGTCACTTTCGTATATTTGATGGCAGAGGAACACAATATATGCACGTGTAGATTCCGCACTTCATAAAATTCGTGACACATCAGAAGTAAGTTGATTTCAACTGTGATTAAAGATTTAGGTATGTGTATAGTTCCATATCTGAAAATTTTATTTTTGTCAGGCTGTCCAAGTTTTTGCTGCAGAATATCTGAAAACTCCTCTGGGTGAACCTGTGAAAGGCAAAAAGAACAAGACAAAAACCGAACTCTGGTTAGAGAAGTTCTACAGGAAAACAACCAATTTGCCTGAGCCATTTCCACATGAATTAGTCGACAGATTGGAGAAATATCTCGATGTAAGTCACTCACTGATGGTCAATTCCAAATAGAAACATACATCTCCTTGACAAGTTTGATGCCCTAAATTGTTGAATTATGCATTTCTCGGTCCAAAGTATTTTTCTTCATCAGGATTTGGCTTGCCATTTTTTATCAATTTGAAAATATTGTTCGGATATGTTGTGGCAATTCTGACACACTTGTACCCGAGTTCGATGTCAACAATTACTTGTGTTACCAACCAATGGCTCAATGCGGTTTTATAATTTATTAAGATCTTAGTGTATCAAATTGTATTACTTGGCAGGGCCTTGAGGAACAGCTTGTTGATCTATCTTCATTGCTATATGATCACCGTTTAGAAGAAGCGCATTTGAATAGTTCTGAAATTCTTCAGAGCTCCATTTTCACTCAGCAGTAAGTCTTTTATCGCTATTGTCATTATTATTTCTTTCTTATGTTTCTAATTAGGCCATGTTCTTTTGGGCTGGAGTTAAAAGTTTAAATACTGAGTCTTGTATCTTTTCATTCAAATTGGTAATAATGAATGAATGTGGGGAATGTAGGTATGTAGATCATATTTTGGCAAACGAAAGAGAGAAAATGAGATGTTGCGAAATCGAATACAAATATCCAGTGCACACTTCCCAAACTTTTGTGTATGGAGGAATTCTTCTTGCAGGATTTTTTGTTTACTTTCTTGTTATTTTCTTTGCCAATCCTGTCCGTTGATACATATGGACAGTTTTTCAAGGCAAGTTTAGTTGCTGTGAAGTAGAGGGATAGATCACAAAATTTTACCTCATGAAGTTATGATCAAGATTTTGACATAATTTTTTAGCTGTTGTTGAATACCATACTAACCTCTGGTTATTTAAATAATACTTGAGAGTTATACTACATATGTGGTTAGAGTGTTTTGCTTAATATAAGCTGATCAAACCATTTGAAGTATTTCTGATAGCTTATAAGTTAATAATATAAGTTGATCTTTTTAGCTTATTGTAATCTGTTTATAAGAAGTTGTACATCTTGGAAGCTAAATAGTTGCCGGTGCTCATGAACAACTCATAAGCCAATTTTATAAAAAAATTTCAGTTGCTTATTAGCTGAATTTGATTTTGAATGTCACTGTTTTGCGTTCTTATTGTTTTGATGGATATAACATCTAGTGTCATCAAATCGTTATGTTTTAGTTAAGTCTCTCCAATCTTATAATATAATAGGGTAAACCCTTGTTCAATTCTCTCATTGCTTGATAATAATTATATTGATAAGTCCCTTTTAACATTCATTAGTTTAATCAACACAAGTTCAAACATATGTTCAACATTCTACGATTACAAAAGCTAGCATCTAGAACTCTGCGGAGATCAGTTATTTTACACTCTTCACTGAATGAAGTCCATTGTAGTTATGTTTCAATGAGAGAAATTTTAACACCCACACAATGTTTAACCTTACAAATGACTCATCCTAACACACTTTAATTCATAGGTTTGTCTAACAAAAACAAATTACGTATATAAGAGATCAGAAATAGCTTTCTAGGCAGCAAATATGCATCAAAATTGCTCAGAGCCCAGTGCATGTCCATCATCTCCCCGTTCACGATTTCACCAAAACTTTTATAAATGAATCTCACAAAGAAGTGGTTCCTCAGAAAATATGCTTATAAGTTTCATCAAATTAGACAAAACCAGGTCTCAAAGATTTCATGCCATCATTGGAAACCCCCTTCTATTTTCAATTATCACGGAAATTTTCAACAAATTAACCTAATAATCCAAAAACTGGGTCAAATAATTCAAATCACAGCAACTACATGTAGCAGATTATAGTTCACTGCGCCTTACAAAAGGCGAAGTGACTCAACATCTGCAATTTAATCTAAGCCTCTCTTTCAATCGAAGAAAACCCTAAAAAACAATTTGAACAAATTTGATTGAAGGGTCATTCATTAGAGAGGCATCCCAAATGCAAATCAAAACGAACAACTATTTGAAAACGAAAAACCCTAAAGAAATATAACACTGAATCAATAAAAAGAATAGTAGACTAAGCCAGCGAAGAAGATGAAGGTAAAGACAAATAAAATGATTTATACTGAAACTCCTAATAAAAATAATTAAATCAGTAGGGTTTTGTAAATTACCAAATAGTCCTCCTCCAATGTAAGCTGTAAACTTCGTAATTTTGTTTTGCTAATCAATTGATTTTAGTTTCTATTATAAAAAATAGATTTTAGTTTCTAAATTTTATCCTCACAATTGAAAATACATGTTAGATTACAATTATCAAAATGTTATAAAACTTCTAGTTTGGTATAAGATGATATATAACATTAGTATATTGTATGAACATGGTTTACCTTTTCTAAAAAAAAATACCTCATTGACTTATGATAATAACAAAATAAAAACTCATCCGAATGTAAATTCGAACATGTAATTTCTAAATTTACGATATCATGTCTCAATCATTGAATTATGACCTTTGTCACATATGATTTACCATTCACCAACAAAAGATAAAAATAACATAACTAAAATAGTTGAAATTTTAAGTTCTGCTCAAAACCAATAAATCAAGCAGACATCAAACTAGATTAATGTTCTAAAAGTAAGGTTTTAAAAATCCCCATCTAGGTCCGCATAGACCCTATTTTGAAGATCGTCGTCCGATACGCCTTGCGTTTAAATCTCGCCGTCTAGGCCTCGCATAATCCCCACCTATACTTCTTGAGGCTTCGACTAACGCTTTTTAAAATACTGTCTAAAAATTCTTAAATGTTGAAATAAACGTGTTTTTATTGTAGAAGATGTTAAGTTACTCAGATTATCATACAATCTACAAAACTTCTATTTTGTATTGTTATTGTTATATAGAAATACGGAAACGAGTGTGCAACCGTGTGACATAAATACATACTGTAGTTCCCAAGCTTTAATGAACTGCGGGAACTTCCAAGGTATATGTATCTATATTAAAAAAACACAACATATCCAACAGTCAGCAACTCGCTCACGTGTACATATACAGCCAGCCAAACAAGAGCCCATACGTCACCACACGCGTCACATATTTCAGAAATCCTACGTGGCACCCTTTCAAAACTTGTCAAACAAGCCCCTCATTTCATTTTTCCATTATTATAGGACCCAAAATACTAGGATGGACCCCACTCTTCCCTCTATATTAAAAATCCCCCCGCAGTTCTCATCATTTCTCAATCTGAAATATTAAATTTTCAACGCCCAAACAATGTGTCCCTCAGGAAGAAGTTTGGCCTCCAGAACGGCTTCGTCGAGGCCAGATTTCCGGACAGCATTCGACGTCCTCGACGCCGACCGCGACGGCAAGATCAGCAGAGAAGATCTCAAGACGTTCTATTCTGGATTTCCAAACGGCGCCGTCGCAGACGAGGATGATTTGATCGGTACGATGATGTCCGTGGCTGATTTCAACAAGGACGGGTTCGTTGAGTACGAGGAATTCGAACGAGTTCTGGTTGACAAGAAGATGAAGACGAGGAACAATGGAGTAATGGAGGATGTTTTTAAGGTAATGGATAAAGATGGAGATGGGAAATTGAACCATGATGATTTGAAGAGTTATATGCAGTGGGCTGGTTTCGATGCTAATGACGATGATATTAAGGCTATGATTAAATTAGGCGGCGATGCAGACGGCGCCGTTTCATTCCATGGTTTGCTTAGGATCTTGTCTCTTGAATCTTGATTTCTTTATTTTCCTTGTTGAAGGTCAACACAATTGTATTCTCTGGCTTGGTATTTTGTGAAAGTTTTTAATAAATACATTATTTCTAGTAATTAATTTTGAATTGAAATTAGTAGTTTATTTTAATTTTGGCTGGATTCTAATGAATGATGAGAGTTTGGGTTTTCGATTTGATTTTGCCAACTTGAATTCGTTGTCTGTTTATGTTGATTTTGCCAGTTTGATATGGTTTTCATACTTTGTTACTTATTTGTGTTCCTTGCTGTTTCTCTTTTTGTTTGTTCCTGACTATCTGTTGAGTTGATGGAAGTATATTTTTGCCGAATTCGTGGTTTATTTGTAGCCATTTGTTTAGTAAATATAAGCATCACAAATTGCTTTTCTTTTGTTGTTGTCCACACTACTAAAGATATTTATAATTATACTTCTAATTTAAACATTAGTGGTGTTAATTAGATTTCATATGTGCAAAGTACACTTTAGTTACCAAAGAAAGAACAACCGCCTAAATTAGAAATGATTTTATTTTAAAGGCAGAACTTCATTAGATCTTCGAGTAAATGATCAAACAATGAAAAATCCAAACACCTTTGTTTGAATTTGCAGCTTGTGCTTACTATGAACAAAATATAATGTAATTACATTTAAAGATGATAAATATTGTTATATTGGGAATTATATTTTTTGCTAGA
This sequence comes from Euphorbia schlechtendalii, assembly GCA_949673415.1. Taxonomy (NCBI): domain Eukaryota; kingdom Viridiplantae; phylum Streptophyta; class Magnoliopsida; order Malpighiales; family Euphorbiaceae; genus Euphorbia; species Euphorbia schlechtendalii. The sequence goes on from CATIWQ010365514.1 coordinate 18,416, forward strand.
TTGAATTCTTAAAAAATTCTTATCATTACTTTACATTTCACCAATATTTGATTGTATTCGAATATATAATTAGTTACAATTTCTTACAAAATAATTATTTTTATGGCATTTCGCAACATGGGGAGAGGTAGTTTTTTTTATTAAATGATAAAAAAAAATGGCAAAACGACTATAAATTAGCCACACAATTTCTTATTTCTTAAAAAAACCAAGTTTATTCATGACCATAAAAAAACTGGTCAAGAAAGCATGCGATTGAAAATCTATCATTCATTGACATATATGACGCGTAGTGTTCAATATCCATAGCACTGTTTTAGCAATAGTAAGCAAGCGAAATATTAAAAAAGGAAATCAAAAAATGGAAAAAGAAGCAGCTAATATGGCAATTACAATTTTGAGTACCAATATTGTGCTTTTGAAGGAAATTTCTAGCCTAAATAAGCTTTCTTGCTGTACGTTTAAACTAAATCTATTTTCCCCATCTCTAGAGGCTTTTTGATAAACTTGTAACATACAAACGTAAGCAAATCTTTCTCCATTTCTGTTATTTCCATACTGCCAAAATTAACAAGTTGAATGCTCAGCAAAATTTCATAACACATCCTTAAAACATACATTGATGGAAAAAAAACCAACGAGAGTGACAAATTACCTGTAGTCAGTTTCGAAGTCCATGCTGGAGAGGTATTGTTTGGCTTTGCAAATAACAAATGTGTCCAATCTTGGTTCTGGAACTGCACTTCACACAGTCCAACAATAAGACGATGCTTTAAAATAATTAATATAGCATTAAATATAGCTTGTTTATGAACGCAAGCTTACATCCAACTGCAAACCCAATTATGGCATCTTTTAAATCTATCTTTCATAACAATTGGAGATCATAATTGGCATAAACTGATCCTGAGGATTCTCTTCAACATGATGTTGAAAGATAAATTTTTCATCAACTCTTTACTCAGTGGGCAGTCACTGTAGCTCACAATTTCGCATATCCGATAAAAAAATGAATATATTCTTATATGCTAGTGCTACACAAGTATTTCGCAATAAACATTCTTGAACACCTTGTACAAGAATATAAAAATATGGGCATTTTATTGGCCTACATACAACACAGTAAGATAGTGATTAAATAGTCCTAATCCAAACATAGGATTTGCTAAAGATCTCATTCTGATAATATTGTCATCAAAGATTAGGTACATCAAGAACTCCTTCAAGGCAAGACCATGGAAGGAAAAAGATCTAAGAACATTGAAGTAAAACTGACAACCAATTATAGAAATATGGTATATTTTATAACTATCTCTGGTCATAAGAATTGGAGTTTATAATATGAATGCACTGAACCAGAAGAAGATTGCTTTAATGTAATGTTAAAAGCTTGATATTCCTTATCAATTCTTAATCCAGGTTAAAGGTTAAGCCACCGCAGCAAAATGAATATATTCAGATGCTGCTTAAGTATCTCACAACAAGCATATTACAACTTGAACATCTTGGATGAAATTACAAAAAGTAGAGCATATCAAGATTTAACATTCCGCACATTGATGTAAGTTTATAAACAAGTCCTGTTTTGTGGATTCGCTTATATTAAGGCATAGGATAGGCTTAGAAGCTGACTTTGATATTGTTTTTCATCACAGAGTAAGTACAATGAAGGCAATTACAAAGTGATTTGTTTAAATCAGTGGCTACAGCCTACAAGCATAAAAAGCTTGTTCAGAAACAATAAGGATAATTTTAACATGAAAAATAGATATGAATATGTAATTTAATTTAATACGGTATTGGATCTAAATCTTATACTCGAAAGAACAATGCCTTGAGGAAAACCTAGTATGCAATATGCAAAGTCTGCTAAAGAGTCATTTAACATTTTGTACATAAATCCAGTCTTAATCTAATACTCGAGAGAACAATTCCTAAAGCAAAGCCTTCTATGCAATATACATAATCTGCTAAAGAGTCATTGAGCGCAACCTGTTCAAAGAAATTAAGGAATGCTAATTCTAGAAACTAGAAACTACAGCAGACTAGAAACTACTACAGTAAGGCTTTGACTAATTATAGAAACAAGGTAATGGACAAATAGATAAATGAAGTTACTTCCTTGCAACAAAACAAGTTGATATATTTCACATTTATGGGGATAAAATCAGTGTTTTAAAAAGCGCCAGGCGCTAGGCGCAGGCAGCGCCTAGGCGGATTCAATTTTTTTATTATTTTAATATTTAATAATACATAATAATTATTATAATATAAATACTAATAGTCTAATACAATAAAATGATAACATTAACAACTTAGTTTAATATATAATAACATAAAAAACATAAAATAATAAAAAATCGGTACAGTGTTCTTAAAAATCCAGCTCAGGCGCCGCCTAGGCACCGATTTTTAAAACACTGTTTTTTTATGTTATTTTTTTTATTAAAATATTAATTTTTTTTAAATTAAAAAATAGGCGCCTAGGCTGCCTAGGACCGCCTAGTGCCGCCTAGGCGCCGATTTTTCGATCCTCCGCCTAACACCGCCCGATTTTACAAAATCGCGGCGGTGTTTTTAAAAATCCCGGCCCGATTTTTAATACACTGGATAAAATAGACAATATATTTGGAACCAAATACAGAAAAGAAAGGATGCTAAAGTTTGGTGGACATTACCCATATCATCCTCTTCACTTGTTGTGGATTGTTTTAGAATGGACTGGTAATTATCAGGCAATTTTGATAGAACAGTGTCATCAAGATGCTTTCCCAAATCATCAGTGCACCTGCAATTATTCAATTAACTTTATAACTAATCAGCTGAAATCAGGACCAAGAATTGCTAAAATTGCTAATCTATATCACTTCTGCTTTCACCTTCGTGCAAACATTTGCTCATGGTTGGAAAGCCGATTCAAAAGGTGTTCTGTTTTTAAAATGTGGAACAAGTACTCCTCAATCTGCAAGTGGAGCATAGAATTTCTTCATTAAATTTTAATGTTCATACAAGAACTTGAAAAAATTTCTTACTTCTATAGCTTGGTAAAAGCTTAAACAGCAACATGTAGTGCACAAGTTTCCACTATCCAACCAACAACTAATATAACATTAAAGCTGCTTATAAAAAAACACTAAAGGTTAGTACCTTCTGGAGACGAACTCTGAGGTATGATCTTAATAGAAACTGGGTTCTGTCAAGATCCATCTGATAAAGTGAAACTGTTAAAGGGTCTACATTGTCCTCTTCAGATATCTCTATGTTTTGTTCCTGCAAAGACCATCAAATATATATAAAAAATTTGAGCAGTCATATAAATATCTTTACTATAGTTTGTCCAAATGAAGTTCAAATTCATGGCCAAAAAACATGAATTGAATATCAAAACCATAACCTAAATCACAACCGCTTCAATTAAATCAAGACACCAACTCAATCTAGTTTCGGAATCCCATTCAGTTAATTTCGGTGGTGCTGGGATATAGAAAAATCAAATTCACCGTTCAATTGCTCGAAAATAAAGTAAGCTAAACGCCGAAAAATTAGGATTGAAGACTAAAGAGAGCCGTTTTTGCGCATCTCATCAATGAATTCATTTCTCAGTAAATAAACAGAAAATTAGGGGTTAGAAATAAAAACCAAACTGTACCGCCAATTCAATCTGCTCTTTAATTCTTTGAATCAAAGCAGTTTCATACTGAAGAATCTCAGGAGCCGCCTTCTCGTTACGCCACGCAGCCTTCAAGAGCTCCACATCAGTCGTCGAAATCAACGTCTGGTAATCGTCCCCCATCGAACTTGTCGGCTCATCTATCGATCCCGTAGCCATCTGATCTAATTCCTAAACTCGATTTCGCTGATCTATTCTTTCCCCTTTCTTCTCCGACTCTTAGAAGTTGAAATTTGAGAGGGAAAAGCTAAAACATTATAGTTAGAACTGGCGCCAAAACGAAATTAGAGGGAGTGACTGATCACGAGTTTGTGCGTGAATCTAACACCATTAGATGTGTATAAATGAACGGCGGTGATGGGGTTCGATTCACGCACAAACTAGGGATATGTCCCCTCTTTTATCTATAGATGGCATAGTCATTTGTGAAATATTGCCATTTATAGGCAAATGATGAGATCATGGACTTTATATTGCGATAAATAAGTATTCAATAAGCCAATATGTTAAGTTTTCCAGAAGAATAATATTAATTATTTTATGCAAGTATATAAGATGTTTTGTATATTTTGAAGTTATAAATAAGAATGTTTGGTTAAGTCCACCTAGAATAAGGTAATTACAAATTTTTTATATTAAAACATAAACTAATATTATAATTAATTTTGTTCTTAAAGAGTTAGTGGTTTGAAATCCAGTTCATGAAGCTCTCTTCCAAATTAAAATTATACTGAAAAATTAATCATATGGAACAAAACAAGACTTTTGAGAGTTTAATTCACCCTCTCACAAAATATTTTGAAATAATTTACTGAACATATTCTATTACGTTTTATTTCATAATATTTAGGGATCCAATTGGATACAGCCCGTCCACCTTAAGTGGCTTCAATGTCAGAGTTATCCTTTTTGTATGTGCTGGGTAACACGTTGGCCATTAGTTTTGGATTTATGGGAATACAAAACTGGAGAAAATTGAAAAAGTTAAATGGATCAGAGACAACAACGGAAAGAGGAGATGAAGTTTGTAAGCAATAAATTTTCGTACTGATAAGTATTTATTTTGATTGTCGACTTCTACTGTTCTACATAAATCCTCATAATAAGCTTTCTGATGTACCTACCCATTTGAGATCCCATTGCTGTGACTTTTGAACATAATACAGTAC
>CATIWQ010365517.1:0-14466 GCA_949673415.1 Euphorbia schlechtendalii
CGAACATCCTAGGCATACATCTAACTTGCATCCACAAAAGCGAGGCCCGTGTGGCCTAATTAAAACATCGACGATTTAAGTTGTTATTTTAAATAAAAATAGTTCATTCTTATTTACACATATGTTGGTCAATTATATTTGTGAAGATGACCACATTGCAAAGTGTGAGGCCTATTATCCGGAAATAATTTTAATTCCCTTTGTTGGGGTATTCTAAAAAATAAATAAAAGAAATAAAGATGAAGAAGAGAATTACAACATTATTTATATAAAAAGAAATAAAAAATATTCCTAGGTCCACAAATAAAATCATAAAAAGATGAAGTAGATGATGAGCTTGGAATTCACAGTTCTAGGAACTCAGAAGTTTACACTTGCGGTATGAATCCACTTCGGCATATCCGTTCGATCCCCGGGAGTGTTCCTTATTCGTTTTGATTTAATTATAGTTTAATGTGGAAAAATAAATGTTTATTTATCCAAATGATAATCAGACTCGGGTTCTAAATTTGTTTTAGACCTGAGAATATCTCAGGATATTTGAAGAAATAGATTATGAAATTTGATTAAAAGATGAAGAGATTTGGGATCCAAAAGTGTTTTGGATCCAAGAAAATGTTAGAAGAAAAGAAGAAATCATTGTTTGTATTTTTTTTTTATCTGAAAGAGAGAATTATTCTCTGAAATTTTGAGCTCCCAATTATAAAAAAAGACCCGACTATTTATAGGAGTAATTCCTGAAAATCCAAAAAGGTAAGTTTTTCCGACAAGGGGTCTCACCGGAAAAGAAAAGTCCGGCAAGGCCCCTCACCGCGACTTTCGCGAGGGAGCCTCGCCAAAGCCTTTTGGCGAGGTTTGCCTCACCCACCTTTGGCGATGCGGGTCCCCGGATCTAGTTTTTCACAAAGTTTTATTTTTTTGTGTATTTTATATTTGTTTTATTAATTTCTGAATTAAAGTCCTTTTAAGTTCAGCGACGAGGAAGACTCCCATTTGAAGATCGTCGGACGGTCGAAAATCGTGTGATTTGAGGATAATTATCCCCGAAAGCCATCATCATTGAACGCACGAGCTGGTACAAAATCCTATGCTCATAACCATCTAGTTTATCAAGCTCGAATTAAGTATTAGCTCATGTAATAGCCGTAGTTATCCTAGAATTAGAGTTATTCACTAAGAACATCACTCACCATAATGTATCAATATTGACTAAAAACTCATTCTATCAATTTTATATGCTGATTGGAGGTTTATAAGTGTGTCTCTTCAACAAGAGGCCTTAAGGTACATCTCCCACTATGTCACTGTATAAGAAGCGATGGATCCAATCTTGACTACTCATCTTACTAATGAAAGTGATCATCACTATACCCGTAATCACCCCGTATCATCTTGATCACCAGGGTATGAATAAGTATGACCTATAGTATAGAAACTCCTAAACAAGGTAACTAGTCTTTCAGGTCTGAGGATACTTGTGTTGCTACTACAATAAGACATAACACCAACACATGGACATAGTTATTTCCGATTGTCTTTCTTATAACAGTCTCCAATGTATTCCCCGAATCAATTCATGTGTTAACTAAAGGTACCACCTTCAGCTCATGAGATATGTTGCTTGGATCTAATCCAAGGAGTAAGCCTACACATGCTAGTCTATCTACTTCATTGATGCCAAGTCTCAATGAAAGTATGACTAGGGATATTTAGGCCATTCTTAGTAACACGTGTGTGTAGTTCTCACACCACATAGCTCCCACTATATCCTTGCACCTTCATGCTGTTAATTAGTCATGGACTTTGCTTTATCAAGGCGCATATACATAATAACACACACTCACACACACACACACACACACACACACACACACACACACACACACACACACACACACACACATATATATATATATATGATACCAGTGAGATACATAATTTTAAATAAAGTTGATAAACAACAAAGATACCTTTATTATTGATAACAATAATATGTAAACCATTTGTACATTTTAAGTTATAAAGATATATCACCCAAGTGTTTATCTTACAGCAGTCTCCAATGTATTACCCGAATACATTCATGTGTTAACTCAAGGTAACACCTTCAGGTCATGAGATTGGCTGCTTGGATCTAATCCAAGGAGTAACCTACACATACTAGTCTGTTCACCTCATTGATGTCCAGTCTCATTGAAACTCTGTCTAAGGGTATTTAGATTATTCATAGTAACACGTATGTTCAGTTATGACACCACATAGCTCCACTATGTCCTTGCACTTTTACGCTATGAAGTAGTCATGAACTTTGTCTTATCAATAAGCATATATAATACCACATACATATGATACCAACGAGATACATAAATTTAAAAAAACACTGATAAACAACAAAGATACCTTTATTATTCTTAATAATCTGAAACTGTTTATACATTATAACTAATTAAGTTATATCACCCTGATTGCCTCTAGGGCATACATCATGTCTAACAATCTCCCACTTGCACAAGAGCAAATTTCCCATGTGCTTCATTCCATACTCATTAACATGTTGGTCATGCTTAACTTGAGTCAATGGTTTTGTTAGCCCATTTGTTAGATTCAGATCTATTGCGATGTATTCTAAGCTTATATCTTTTCTAGTTACTATCTCCTAAATGAGATGGTATTTTTTGAGTACATGTCTATTTCTCTAACGAGACCATGGTTCCTTTCCGTGAGCATTAGCCCCATTGTTATCCCAATAGACCGCTATTAGATTTACAATGTTGGACATCACACCAAGATCATCAATAAATCACTTTAACTAGATAGCTTTCTTAGTTACTTCCGAAGCAACTACATACTCAAATTTAGTGGTTGAATCAGCAATCGTATCTAGTTTGAAACTTTTCCAAACAACTACACCTCCATTTAGCATAAACACATGTCCTGGCTGGGACTTGTAACCGTCCCTATTAGAATGAAAACTCATGTCAATGTATCCCTTCACAAAGAGATCACCTTCTCCATAGACCAAAAACATATCCTTAGTCCTACGTAAGTACTTAAGGATAGTTTTAACGGCCATCTAGTGCTTCTCACCTTGGTCAGATTGAAATCTACTCATGACACTTAATGCATGTGAGACTTCAGGCCGAGTGCATACCATAGCGTACATGATGGACCCTATTGCTAATGCATAGGGTATTCAATTCATGCTTAGTCTCTCCTCTTGTGTTCTCGGGCACTCAGATTTAGAAAGGTTAATAGCCTGAGACATTGGGAGATAACCCTTTCTTAACTACTTAAGGTTAAATCTAGCCAAAACTTTGTCTATGTATGTACTTTGCGAAAGACCTAGAAAACTTCTAGATCTATCTCAGTAGATCTTTATACCAAGTATAAAAGCTGCTTCTCTAAGGTCTTTCATGGAGAACTTCTTTGACAACCATTACTTCACTATTTGAAGAAGGGAACATTATTTCCTATCACTAATATGTCATCGATATATAATACAAGGAAAATGATCACACTCCCACTAGCCTTCTTATATAGACAAGGCATATTAGAGTTTGATATAAAACCAATTTCTTGGATTATCTCATCAAACCTAATATTCCAATTCTTTGATACTTGTTTGAGTTCGTAAATGGACTTCTACAACTTGCATACCATCGAACCATCCTTGGATGTGAAACCCTCGGGATGTGCAATATACACATCCCTCTTCCATATTCTTGTTAAGGAATGCTATTTTTACATCTATTTGTTAGATCTCATAATCGTAATGAGCGGCTATAGACTTTAGCATGGTGATAAGTGTATAATTACACTTATTATCATATTAATTTTACACATTAAACACTATAATTTAAGTCATTTTTATACTTCATATAAAAGATTTCACGTGGTATGTAGTTGTTTTTGATGCAAATGTAGATACTAGGAAAATCTTGGGAGTAAAATGATATAAAGTGGAATTATATGAAAAAATAGTGAAAAAGGTGCAAAAAGATGTGTGAAACTTAAAGATTTGGCTTAGGATTGAAGCTATCAAAGATCGGTGAAGTTGCAAGGAGAATTCTAAAGAAAAATGCAATTCACGGTCGGGACAATCATTCGCGGTCGTGACCTGTTTTTCTTCAGAATAGAAATCTGCCAATCAGAGATTCACTATCGTGACTACGATGGTTTTCTAGTTTTATCTTCTTAACTACCAACCGCCAGATAAGCATGATCAACCACCATCAACTGCCATCACCTACCAACAAAAAGACACTTACTAGAAATCAACCAATCATGAAAAGGTGCCTATCCATTGTGGATTAGATCAAAGCTTCTCAACCAATCATAATGAAGTGATGCAATCTTTCACCAATGGACATGACTCTTCGTATGGATAGATGCAACCCTTCAAACTCTTAAATAGGGCTCCAAACCTTGCAATTTTGTGCATTACAGTGGATTCAAGGAGAGGAAAAACATTAGAGCGCATGAGAGAGATATAGTGTGTGTATAGATAGAGAATTCGCTACGTTCATAAGTGTTAGCAAGAAAATGTTTAAGTGATTCGAATCCTTGTTTCGATCACTAGATTTCTTTATATTCTCAAGTGATTGTTGTATAAGTGTACTTGAAAATCACTTATCAATAAAAGTTTTTGTTCTTCAATATTCATTTGTTCAATATTCGCAAAGAATAACATCCTAGCGGAGGTTCTATACGGGCCGAGACCGAATTCAAAGCAGACGTAGGAATTGCGGGAATTGACGACTCCCATTAAAGAGTGGATATGGTTTTATCAACATTATCTTTCACTTGCATACCTTATAACTTTGCTTTGCTTTCTACTTATACTATCTATTTCGAAGTTTATGATATGTCTATGTGTTATAATGCGTATCTCATGTTAAGTCTTTTATATTAATCAAGTTATATATGTTGGAGTTAATTTTAAGAGTAGTTTCGAGGTTAACAATATCGTGTGTAATCATTGGATCTATGATATAACATTGTTTAGTGAGCCAACATTTTTGGAATGGTAACTTGCTAAATGTGGCTATGTGAGAGCGACCCGTATTAAGCATAGTATTGACGTTGTCTAAGTTTATATGATTGTCTTAATTCGTTTGCACTAGGTTTAGATAAGTTATTTCATATGTTGCTCTTTAGCGAATAATTAAACATCTGAGTATTTAGAACCAACTCTGTTAGATTAGTTTAGTGAATCATAACATCTTTGTTGAACTTGCATGTTCTCTCTGCTATCCTTATTTCGTAGGGAAAATCTTTATATTTAGATTCTCTAATCTTTCATATCTGTATTTACTCATTCTTGATTCTAACCCTCCTATCCAAAATATCAAATCTTTTTTATTTTCTTTATTTTGTCTTCCCTGTTGATCTTTAGAGCTAGTCCTTCCCTGTGGGATCGATATCTTTTAAAACTACATCACAACTGTATACTTGCAGTTATCATCATTTTTCTATTTTGATAAGGGGTATTGACAACACCTATTTTTAACGTGAACAAGTTTTTGGCACCATTAATTTATAGCAAAATTCTTTCTGAAAAAGTTATTAAACTTATCAGTAGAAAAGTGGTGAACAAGTTTTTGGCGCCGTTGCCGGGGAAGGCAATAGCGTTCTAAAGATCAAATTTTCAGGGAAGGCAAGTGCATTCTAGAGATAAAATTACCGAAGAACAGGTAATTATATTTAATACATTTGTTTTTCTAAGTTTTTCTAGGTACTAAGTCTAAAAATTGAAGAAATAAGAAGGATTACAGAAGGTCATGATCGCGACTATATATCGCACTCGTGAAGTTATACAGCAAAACCTTCTGTTCTTGTTTTGAAGGACATCACAATCATAACAGGCCTTCATGATCCCAACATGGGCCTTGGATTCTCCTTCTCAATAAAAATGGGTTTTATTCTATTCTTTCTTTTGTTTTTCAAATTTTTAGACTAGTTAGTTGTTTGTTTCATTTTTCATTTTTAATAAAATCTCTCACAATGAGGACATTGTGTTCTTTAGTGTGGGGGGACATTTGTAAAAATCCCGTAAAATCTAAAAAAATTGAATAAAATTAAAAAATCGAAGAATTTGAAAATTTTTCTTGATATGTTTGTTAATTATACATTATCATTTGTTATACTTTACTAACATTTGTCCAAGGTTATTATGAGTGTTAGGTATTTACAAGTTTGATGTTAGTGCACAAAATTTATCAATTTAGCAAGGATGAGTGGTGAGTAACATTGGAGAGCAACATTCCAAGTAAGTTTTTATATATATTTCGATGCAACATGAATTAGTATAAGTCATATAGTTTTAGTTTAATGCTTCCGATAAATTTAAGTGGAGTAATATCTAATGGTATTCTTACTATGAGTTTTATATGCAAATCTCGAATAAGTCCTATAAGTATTGAGTGTGTTTTAAAGTGTTAGGAAACTATAGCCATAATACTTTGAAATTGATCAATAAAGGATGAGGGTATTAAAGATAAAATCAAAAGAAAGAGAGGATAACCAATGAGTTATGCAAAAGGTGAGGAATGGTATGGAGTAGAAACTGCAACCATTCAGTAAACTCGATGTTACTTAACATGATTGAATGAGTGTATTGTATTGGTTACTATTGCGGAATCGGATCAAGTCATAAGCATGTGGCATTTCACGTATAGAGGAATCATTCACCTTTGCTAGAAAGCCTATTAGACCATCTAGAATCATCGAGTTCCATATCGATCTAGAACACTAAGCCTAAAGGTTCCTGAATGGGAACCCAAGTTTAGGTTAACCTCTAGAGGCTCTATACTTCGGGATCCTATGAGGTCACACACATAAGACCTTCACTAGACCAAATAAAGAATTAATAGACAAGCTCTATACCAAGAATAAAAGGGTTGTCAAGTTATTTTGGATGGACCCTTAGATGGTCGAACTAGATAATATTTGAAAGAGGAATTGGAAAAATACAACAGGTGGATAAAAGGAATTTTTCCCATTGCCAGTGGGCCTTATGAACATGGGATGTTCGTGGGAAGGGACCTGCGTGCTAGCCACGGGAGCACAAAATTGCTCTTGGGCCGCTAGCATACACTAGCGCTTGTTGGTTAGCTGCAAGCCTATAAGGCCTTGCTTGCAGGTTTCACAAAACTTGCCCATGCGGGCTGTGCATGCAGGTCAACCCACAGAACTTGGGGCTTTGCATCAGTGACCTAACATGTGGGATTAGGAATTCCCCATCCCACATTGCTAAAAGGGGTGCAATTTTTCTCCCCTTACTCCTATAAATAAATGTTGAATTCCTCCTTCTCTTCCCACTTCAGTTCAACCTTCCTTCAGAGTTTGAGTCCTTTTCATGCAAACTATTTTAAGATCCTCCTTGATTTTCTCTAGTATTTGTGAGATTTCTTTTGAAGGCTTATTCCTATTTTGGAAAAGAGCCTTCATAGTTATTTTTAGGTCGGTCTACGAGTGGTCTAATAGCCAAGTATTAACTAACAGGTTCTCCTTCTTCATGGGTTTTGGTTGGTGGGGTTCATCTGGACTTCTCATAGAGGTTGTTCTTGTTTAGATGCTTGTGCTATCAGAGTTCTTTCTGATTACTTTAAGGGATCACTCTACCACTGCAAAGGGAAGGCACATATCAACTGGTAATGCTCTATACTTAGATGCTAGGTTTCTTTTAATAAGCTTTACAAATCTAATGCATCTATGGAACATTTCAATTAAGATTATATCAATCATGCCATACTTATGAGATCTTTTTAGGTTGATTTTATGTTTTGAAATTCCACCATTCCAATTCGCATGTTTATTACCTATCTAGATTAACCATCATCCAGAGCATGTGTACAAGTTCACGAAAGCATTGTGTGGATTGAAATAAGTTGTTCATGGTATGAGAGGTAGATTAACTTTCCACTCAGTAAAGGTTATGAAAGAGGAAAAATAGATACTACACTATTTATCAAGAGAAAGAAAGAAGATGTGTTTGTAATCTAGATATATGTAGATGATATCATATTTATAGCAACTAATTGCAAGAGTTCATTAAGATAATTGAAAGAGAATTTGAAATGTCAATGATGGAAGAGCTAAATTTCTTTCTTGGTCTGCAAATTAATCATAGTGAAGATGAAATCTTCATTAATCAATAAAAGTATGCCCAGAAAGTTTTAAAGAAGTTTGACATGGAGAAATAAAAGCCAATGTCAACTATCATGGCCACTAAGACTATCTTTGGTTAGGATGAAGCTGGTAAGCCTATAAACAGTAAGTTCTACAAAGGTATTATTGGTTCTCTTCTTTATTTAAGAGCTAGTATACTTGATATTCAATATGCTCTACGATAGTATGCTCGATATCATGCTGACCCTAAAGATTCTCACTTAGAAATTGTTAAGAAAATTATTGGTACTTGCAAGGATCTATTAATGTAGGTTTATGGTATCCAAATAGCTTGGATTTCACTCCAAGAGGATACACTGATGCTGACTATGGAAGAGACGAGCTTGTTAGGAAAAGCACCACATGAAGACTTCAAATCATTGGAGAATTTCTTATGTCATGATACTGTAAGAAGAAAACTTTTATCATGCTCGTCACTTAACTAGCTAAATACATGGAAGTAAAAAGTTGTGTAGCATAACTGATACGGATTAAGCAATAGATGGAAAATTATGGTATGAAGTATAAATTCCTTGAAGTTATGTGTGATAACAAATGCACTATGGACCAATCCACAAATTCAGTTTAGCATGGTAGGATGAAACATGTCAATATAAGACATCACTTCATAAAAGATCATGTGCTAAGAGGAGATTCCAAATTGGAGTATATTCCATCAGAGAAACAACATGCTGATATATTCACAAAGCCTTTAGCAAAGGAGCAGTTCAACACTCTTATGGAGCTTATAGGCATGGCAAATCTAATTTGAAGAAATTCATAAGAAACTTAGCTATGTGTCAAAAGCTGTATCAAACTTGTTTTGACTAAAATGAGGTAACATGTATTCACTCAGCCTAGTAATTCATTTAGTTTAAGTTCTCGCTTAAGATTTTTTGAACTTAAACCATTTTACCTAAATTTAGTATTTTATTAAGTCTGTTAATATATAGTTCAATCTCACCATTCACTTTGACATGTGATTGTGAAAGGGACAAGTACACCTTGAAGATTGAGAAGGGATATATAAGGAGAACTAAGGCTGGAAAGAGATTTACTCTTCCTAAGGAATTACAAAAGTTTATCTCTCTTCATTTCTCTAATTTTTCTCTCAAATTTTTCTTCTCTAATCCATTTACAATGGAATTCATTGATGAAGAGCCCACTCTTAATGAATTCCAATTCGACATAATGCATAAATCTTATAGCAATATGATACTTATGAGTAGGGGATTTCAATCCTGACTCACAAGTTTGATGATGAAGCTATAATTATTTTTCCTTTCTAGTTTTTCACTTTTTACACAGTCCTAAATTCATATATAGAAGCCCTACTTTGTTGCTTTGACCCTTAACCCTTCCTTAGAATTAATTTTAGATTAAAAAGCCTATAATGAAATCCCATATCGCTAATGACATGGCTGATATTGTTAATGACATGGCCAATGTCGTTAACAATATTGCAGTAGCAACAGAACCAAAATTACACTTTTTGCAATTTTCAGCCTAAAAGCCCACACTTGCCCATATGCTTGGATATTTCCATTGCGAAACCACTACCCACATCTTACCTAAGATGTTTTACATCAATCTTCACATGGGATCTTGTGAAAAAAGAAAAAAGGTAAAAGTATGGCCTAAATCTAATACTAGGTTAACTTTGGATTGGAGAGAGCTCCTTAAAGATGGATTTAAGTTTTAGAATGTAGGGGGGCTCATAGTTTCATGCAAAGGAGTGTAAGTGAGAGTTCAAAATGTTCTTGAGAAAGTTTAAGTTTTGTTGAGTGTTTTTCTTGATTTTTTGAACAAAGTTTAGACTTTGGGCATCTAATAACTTAAATTTCTAGTTTAGTTAGTTTTAATTTCATAAAAAGGGGTATAAACTTGGGGCATTTTGTGTTCTTGAGTGTTTCTTTATGAAATCTTGAGGTTTTGTTCTCTTTTGTAGTATGTTTGACTTGTTCTTGAAAAACTAAGCAAAATTGAGGATTAGTTGGGTTTTTTTTAGAACTTTCATCAAGTTTTTAAGCAAATAGAACTTGGTGTAAGTAATCTTGGTAGTATTGTAAAAAATCTTGGTAGTATTTTAAGTCATCTTTCTAGCTTTGATGTTTTAGTGGCTAGATTTCCATTTCTTTTTAACGTGTAAGCTTGAAGGAGAAGGATTACTACTTCCTTTCATCCTCTTGTTAAGATTAACTTATTCTGGGATTTCTATCTTTCCTCAAAAAGTAGCTCTTACTTTTCATTTAGAGACTTTTCATCAAATAAACCATAAACCAAATAAAAGAAAAAAGGATTTTCTAGAGATTTCATAGACCTTAGCAAAGTATATTCATGAGTATGGGGTGAGCTTATGAGTTCCTAGAGTTGTGCTTCGCATGTTTATGTTTGATGTATGTGTTTGTAGCTTAACACTAAAAACTGAGCAAACTGACTGATGTTTGCTGCTGCAATGTCGTTAACGGCATTTTAATTATGCTAATGGCATTGCAATTCTATTAATAGCATTGCAATATCGTTAACAATATTGCGATGTCGTTAACAACATCAATAATACTATTAACAGCATTGCAGCTTAGATAGAATGTTCAAATATTTTTACGTATCATTTTATGTTCAAGAGGGTCAATGGTCACTATTGAGACTTAAAATCTGAGTTTTTAGCAACATAAAATATATATTTGAGAATTTTTTAGAACTTCAAAATTGGTCTAAAACGTGTTCGAATGGTTAAAGTTAGTTCGGAAGGCTTGGTTTTCTCAACCAGCAGTAAAGCCTTTGGATCCTTTCAAATCTTAGCATGTTGACCAACTCGGGTAGTGTAGCATCAATATTGCTGATATAATAATTAATCACAAATTGTGAATAAATATTTGTTAATGAAAGCAAGAATCAAATCCACACATAATTTGTGATTTATCATAAAACCCAGTCAAGTCAGCTTCTCTATATAACCCAATAGTTTAAGAGCATGATGAGGTGTTGAAGTGCTAGCACACTTCTTTCTTTCGAATAAAAGTTTTGATGTATCAAATCTATCGTACCTTGCCTACTTTGAAAAGAGCTACCAAAGATGGAGAATCATGGTGTCTAAGTCTATGCTCTCATGCTATTTTTAAAGCTCAGAATTCATGGTTGCCAGCATTAAACATGTTGTTGTTTCACTATCCTTTCTATGCTTCTGCCATGCCTCATGTTCATTGGCATCAGCATCAGGTTCATCAGAGAGGGGCTCATACAAAACATAAGATATCCTTTCAGATCTGAGGACTATCCTCATCGCCCTGAACCAATCGGTTAAATTTGAACCATCTAGTTTGTTATCAAGAATTGAATGAAAATTTATGTTTGGATTCATTGTTCAACCTAGATATAAGTTAGAAATTATTCAGACATTAATATATGTACATGCATTTAATATAAGGTCTTTAATTTAATACATAATTCCTACTATTTTCATCAACATTCAAAAATCACCTTCTATTTGAATTCGAGAAATTTAATCCAACCAACTTTCCTTAGAAGGTAACATCCATAGTTATTCATCATGACCCCCGCTATAGCAGGTAAAGCCATAACAATATAACCGTGGTTGGAACCTATCCATTTGCATCTCATGCAATTGCTAATCCATTTGTGTTCTCATTCTCGAGACTTGCATTCCTAATTGTAAAACTCCTCAAATATGTCTCCAATCTAGAATTAGCTCCACTGACATGGACAACTAACCATTTTGGTTAAGGAATTAACCCCATCTAGTCTCATGACCAAACAGGTGTTAAAAGAAACCATGTTGTACATGTCCTTACATCCATTAATATGGTTTGTATCACAACTTATGACAGGAACACAATTTACCGCCTTAATATAGTTGTAGGGATTTTACTAGAGCAGCTGGTCTCGCCCTAGTCTATGTCATATATGATGAATATGATTATGATAATAATAATTCTAGGCTATTCGGAATTATTAATCTAAGGGAACATGCTCAAGAGAAGTACATCATAATCATTTCATTATGTCAAGACTTCACATTGCATGTAAAACAGACAAGGTCCATGTTAAGTTCTTGCACCTATGTCTATAAGTTTTAATTTAAAAAATTAAACCATGGCTGTATAACCATATGCGGAATCCGATTCCCATACAAAGAATTAAAATAAGTCATAAAAGTCCCTCAGGTACACTTGAACCTAATACCGATGGAGATTTCCAGGTAGGAGAGCCCCCATAAAGTGAATGAGCAACCAAGTCCAATCCTTGCCAAAATAACCACGGGCACTTTGATTTGTTGTACCACAAACAATTATGATTTAAAGATTTCTATCTTTCAATTGAGTGAAGTATTGGACTACCCTCAATTTAAAGCATTTACATGTGTGGTAAAACATTGTTTATTTATATGATAATCACCTAGATTAAGTTTAAGTAAAACCTTAATCTAGTTATCACATCATTTTCTAGAATTGAAACCTAAGACATGCATAACATACCTTAATTAATTCATAGAAAAAATCAATTTCAACATATTATCATCAATCATGCATAGTGTAAGGCAGACTATGATACCACTAATGATTAATTAAGATAGTAATTAAACATGCAAACTTGCAAGGTAAAATTTAAAAACTTAAAATTAACCCTAAGAGATCTCCTAAGCATACCATGATTTATAATCTAAGTTAAAACATTCCATAGATGCTCATAGGTTTATAAAACTTATTAAAAGAAACCTAGCATCTAAGTTTAGAGCATGACAAGTTGAAGTGTGCCTTCCCTTTGGTGAAACGCTCCCTTAGAACAATTGGATAACACTCTGATAGCACTAGCCTCTAAACTAGGAGAACTTCTCTAATTGATCTACACGGATCTTCACCGAGCAAAACCTCCCATTGAGTAAAAACCCATTGGTAGACAACATCTTCTAGACCACTCGAAGACCAACCCGGAAAATTACTAAGAAGTCTCTCTTCAAAACTGAATAAGTCTTCGTGGAGGATCTCGCAAAAAGCTCGTGAAGAAGAGATGTCAAAACATAGAAGGAAGGCTGAGCTGAAGTGTTTAAAAGAGGAGGGGGTTGACCAGTGTTTATAGAGGAAGGGGAGTAAAAAGCTCCCCTTAGAAACCAATGTGGGATGGGAATATTCCCATCCCACCCACGGGTCACCGGGCTAAGCTTTAGCACCACACAAGTCAACCCACATGCACAGCTCGCATATGCTGGTTGTGAAGCTGCCGTAAGGCTAGCCCTAATGGGCTTGCTTTACCCCGTAAGCTGGGCTTGCGAGCTCTACTGCAAGCCTGGCTTGCAAACTACGGCTGTGCTTGTGAAGGAGACCCACGCAAGTGCAACCCAGCAGCGCTTGTGGGCTTATTGCCCACCATCATGCGCTAGCCTATGAGCATGATATTGGCCCACAAGCTACAATGCTCGTGGGGAAGCCTCGCAGGCCCCACCTGCGATTCTTGGGGCCCACTCGCAAAGGGAAAAATTCCATTGATTACCCCTGTGCAATTTTTCCAACCCTTCAAAACCTTTATTTATTATTTGGTCCAACCAATTAATAATTGGTCTAATGATTTTGACATCCTTAATATTCTCCGCACAGACCTAGTCTACAAGTTCTTTACATAGTCTGGTATAGACTCATAGTGTGTGACCTCATAGGATCCCGAAGTATAGACCCACTAGAGGTTAACCTAAAGTTGGCTTCCCATCCTGGAACCTTTATGCTTAGTGTTCCAGACTTATATGGAACCCAATAACTCTAGACGATCAAATTCGCTTTCTAGCAAAGGCTTATGATTCCCCAATACTCGAAACATCACATACTTGTGACTTGATCCGGTTCTGCAATAGTAACAAATACAATACACTCCTTTCATCATGTTTAGTACCATTGTGAGCGAGCGACACGGAGCAATGGGCCGAGAGCGTGCGAGATGAGAGGCGCGGTCCACCAGGTTGTCTGAAAAAGAAGCACTGGGTTGGGCACCTGGGGAAAAAGTTGAAAGAGAAAGCAAAAACATTTTAGATTGTTTCAAACTCGAATCCACCATCTCTTAGTGTGTACTCACCAGCTAGATTAGCTCTTTCTAGGAATTAGAGTCCTGTGAGGCTTAACGTCCAGGGGACGGCCCACCAACACACAAAGATTCGGGTCTGGGATAAGTTGCTTATTTCTTATGTGATCACATTATATTACATCTATAGAAAACCATATTTTCTTAGTTATGCATATTCGCACTTAGGTCATTTTTCAAGTTTAAATGCAAGTTTTAACGCGCATGCGG
>CATIWQ010365536.1:0-50517 GCA_949673415.1 Euphorbia schlechtendalii
AAGATTTACCTAGTATCTGCATTTGCATAAAAAACAACTACATACCACGTGAAATCTTTTATATGAAGTATAAAAATGACTAAAACCATAGCGTTTATTATGCAAAATTATCATGAAAATAAGTGTAATTATACACTTATCAAAAAGCTAAGACTCTTTCTCTCCAAATAATACTCAAACATAAACCACTACTTCTTCTCTTCCACAAACATAAGCATAATTTTTATCTTCCCCTATAAAGATAAAAACCATCCCTTCTTCAAATGTACAAATTCCTAAACCTACCCCTTCTTCAAGCCTATCCTCAACCCTCTAATCCCTATAATTATAGAAGTTCCTAATGATGAAAACTCTACTTGGCAAGGAAACGAAAGTGGTCCAAGTACTGAGGAAAATTTTATAACCCATGAAGTACCTCAACCCAGTAGTAAGGAAGTCTAAGAGGACATGGTTGATGCATCCATCCTGGCTTAAGGAAGAAATTCCCATCTCTCAAAACTAACTTTGAGTTGGATGGAGTAGGTAGCAATTTGCTACTAACTCATGAATTAATGGTCTTGTCTTCCAAACCTAAGGCTAAGCTATATGAATTCAAAGAGCATTCAAGCTTGCTCACTAAGTCTCTCTACTTTGAGGAGTTTGAGAAGATTCAAGGCAGTTTGTATGTGATTTGAAATCACTTGGCGAAAGAAAGCGCCAAAATTTTGGATTATAAGATGGCTATGATCTTAGCCGGATTGTCGGAGTCTGCAGCCCAGCTTGGGGTAGCGATTACTTCTATCCCCACATCTACTTCACTTGTTAATGTAGTTATAGTAAAGATAAAGGGTAGCATAGATGTTGCTATTGAGCAGTTGCGTACCTTGAGTTCCAACATGGAAACTCAAGTTACATAACTCCACAAATTCGGTGAAGAGAAAGTCAAAATCAAGAGGAGCACTGATCACAAAATTGAAAATGTATTCAAAGAAGTTGAAATTACTAAGGACGTAGGACATAGCATGGTGAAGGTTTTGGGGACCATGTCTAAATTTTTTATGAATCATGAAGGCAAGCTAGATTAAGTACTTAAGACTGTCAATGAGATCTCGACCAAGGTGGATAAGAAGCCTATGCTAAACATTAACTCTCTCACTTCAATGATAGATAATGTTTGCAAAGAAGTCAATGACAAGATGGATGCAAAAATGTCAAGGTCTTAGAAGTTCTACTAGATGCCATAGACAAGCCTTCCATAGACTGAGTCACTATGTCCAGATACTGGTATAACCATTCACTTGAAGTTGAATGTGATCAAGACTAAAGTGGAAGATCTACAAAGGAATGCTGGGAAGCTGGTTACAACAAGAGAACTTGATGCTAAGGATATTGACTACACATCTCGATGTATGTCATCAATTTACTCTAAGATCCTTGACATGGAGGCAAAATTGAAGATCGCACTCTCTACATCAGACTTAAGAGCTCTGTTACAATGCTTTCAACTATTTGCATGCTAAGGATTCGACCAGACAGCTCATTTATCCAGATGTCACCACCTTCTTCTCAGCAAGCTTAATAATCAAGAATTCCTAACTTCAAAAGGTAAGCAGTTTCTTGAGCAAGAGATATCCTTGCAAATAATTGGTGAGTAGGAGGACTTCCAAGCCCCCTTAGACTCCTTTAATGTCTTCCTAAAACAAATAGTGAAGGGATAAATATTAATGGGGAGAAGGTAGCTGAAGAAGCTCTTATAATTGCAAATTTCAATAAGGGAACTCTACCAAGGCGACCTTAGTATCCACCACTTCACTCTCCGCATCTTTAACAACAACCTCAATAGCAGCAACCAAAGCCATCCTCTAATCAAGATAAGAATCCTGGTCATTCTTCAAATTATCGCAAGTAAATCTATGTACCAAGTAGTATAGATAGCTCTTGTAATAGATCTTAGATTGTAACCTTAGTTCTGAACATACATGATGTACCGATTAAGAATTTTATTAATGAAAATTACAAGTTCTATCTTATTAAGTTAAGATCTTCTTAACTTTACTTATGTTATTGTATGTTTGTTTCTACTGTTAGTTGAAAATTTGATGCAAGAACTTATGAAAAGAGACCAACCTTAAAGAAAAGCTAAAGTAAGACAAAGTCCCAAAATGAAGAAAATTCCTCTAAGTATGGGGGAGTTATGTTAAGTGAAGGAAATCCACTCAGTATGGGGGAGTCCATCCAAGTTAAGGAGTTCATTCAGAATGGGGGAATCTTACATCACTTTCTAGGTATTTCGATATCTTTAAACTATCTTATTTAATTAATCTCTTCTACTACTTTGTTTGTTATCTATCCAAAATGGGGCAGATTGTGGAACCCAAGTTAATAGTACTTCGCAGTACTTAAACGTTTTGGCAATAACAAACTGTCTAGGATAGTGAAATTAATTGAGTACCAAGTATACTCTTTATTAATGAAGTTTACTTGAGTTTGTTTAAGGAAAAACAACTCAATTTATTGAGTAATTAATTAAGTTATGGCTTAGTGTAGGGAAAGCTGAGTTGGTGCTGAGTACTACATAGTTGAAATAGATATATACTTAGCTGTGTTGAGTTAGCCTTTATTAATTAAAAGCTAAGATGTTGACACTTAGAGAAATAAATGACACTTGTGCTACTAACAATTTCCCTGGGAAAAATAATATTCTTTCGATGCTTTTAAGGTAAAAAAAGAGCTAAAATTTAAGAAGATATTCTTATGATCCTCACATTTAAAAGGTGTCAGTATGGAATGTTAGAGATTCCACACTAAAGTCCAAGAGAAAAGGAATCCGCTAACATACGTTGTTTCTTAATATCTCCATCCACTTCTGCTAATGTTAGAAAGTCAACTAATGATAGAATTTGATGTTTCATCTCACGCACCTCTCTATCAAATTGGATTGCTTAAAGACTAAGGAGTTTTTTTATAAGAGAATTATGTTACGCTTCAACATTCAAAATCTCTATCTCTAAATGTCCTGGAATCTATCTCCAATGGGAAGATTCGAATGATTTGATGAGAAGATAAATTGAAGAGCTGTCAGGATGACAATTTTGTAATGGCTAATTCCAAGAGCTTCAACTATAAATAGAAGACTAAAGCAGACGTTCAAACTTGGTGTACCACCTTGAATTTCTTTAAGAGCAGAAACTTTGTTAAAATACTCCTAGCTTCAAGAAATTCCAAATCAAGCAATCAACAAACACTCATCATCTCAATCTGTTTATAATAGAGAGAATATCATTTTGAATTAACCTTTTAAAGGATTCAACATTATATAAGTTGAATTCAGTTCGCAATCTTCATATAAATCTATATGTCAGTTTAGGAAGGGTATCTAAACAGAGTTTGAGATGTAGTTAGAAAGAAAGGTACTTTCTGTTATTGAGTCTACCCATTGTAAAGGCTGCTTCGCCTAAGTAAGGAACGAACACTAGTGGATTTAAGCTCGGAGAAGGTATCTGGGGACTAGAGGTACGTTAGGGGCCGAACATGGATAAAACTAGGAGTTGAATTTCTAACTTTTCCTTTAGCCTTTATTGTGTTCCATATCTCATTCATCATTCTTTCTATTTTATCGTTTTGCTTGAAAAACTAATCGAAGATGAGTTTTGAAATCAACACGTAATTGAAGAAAAAATGTGACAGCATAAGCTGAGTGGTGTAAACGTTTTTAGACCCCGCTTAGCATCGCCTAACTTAGCACGCATCTAAAAATTGAACTTGGTTAAAATATTTTTATAAACTTAAAATGTAACCAAGAACTGTATTCACCCCCCCCTCAGCTGTTGTAAATAAGCTGTCAAAGGACTAACATCATGCTTGTGAGGAATCTCTAATATTCTGTACTAACATATATTTGTTGTGAGGACCACATGAATATCCTTTTTAATTTTAGTGCTTTTTTCTTGAAAAAGCATTTAAGGAAAATTCCGTCTTCCACAGACAAAGTTAAAAGCACAAGTGTCATAATATTCCAAGTGTCAAAGAATACTCAGCTTTTATTAAGTAAAAGCTACTCAGCTTCGTTGAGAGAAATCACATAAACTATGTAGTACTCAAATTACCTCAACCTTTCTTACTCTAAACCATAACTTAATTAAAACTCTATTTAGTGAGTTATTTTCCCTTAAACAAGCTCAAGTAAACTTGTCTAATTAAGAGTCTACTTAGTACTTAATTAATTTCACTATCCTAGATAATTTGTTATTTTTAAAACGTTTTAAGTACTATGAAGTACTAGTAACTTGGGTTTAACAATTTTATTTGTTCATTGTCAATCCTTATTCATCATTTCACCCAAATCCCAAACACCAACCCATTACATTCCTCAAAGGAAAACTTCTAGCTCTTGACATTGAATTTATCATAATAGTGCATTTTAAACAAAAAGGTGCAAATTTAATATGAGACATGGCATTTTTTTCAATTCTTTTGGTATTATAGATTTGGTAAATTAAGGAGTTGCGAATTATCGATTTGGTAAATCGAGGAGTTGGAACCATGCTTTAAAGCTTAAGGGGTTGCGTATCGCTTTAAGGTAAGTCCTCAAACTTTGCAACCATTTTATATACATTCATGCATGTTTGATGATGCTTAAAAATTGATTAAACATTTAAATTTGGCTAAAAATTGAGTGAAAAAGAACCGAAAACAAAAAATTGCATGTAAAATAATTATCTTGGGGCATTCTGCACGTGATTGGGGTACAACATGCTCGTATACGGTACCATGATCACTGATTGGGGTACTGTGATCGTTGCTAACCTATCATGATAAGGGTAAAATGCCCAATTTTTGATATTTTTCCTTCTAACCTTTGTTTTGCAGCTTTGCTTGAACTAGTTTCGGTTTTAACCAATAGTAAGTACCTTGTATGAAATCTTGGATGAGTAGTTGAGTGTAAACACTTGTTTTATGTCATAATACTTTGTTAGCTTAACTAATACTGGGCTTAAAATAATATCTTTCTTCTCATCTTAATTTTTCTTAATGATTTATAGGTAATATGAATAGGTTCAACACAAAATATTGGTATAACTTTAATTTTTAATTAACTTAAACAATAGTAGGTAACTTCGTTCAAACCTGAATTTCTAAATTTAAGGTATAGGATTGTCCTTTAAAATGATGCTATACTAGAATCTTCCTGGAAGATCTAATCCAGGTGGTGACTCTATATCTTAATTTAGAAATTTGGGTTTCTAAATCTTTTAAATTATTTCATAGTAGCTTAACCCTTATTTGGGATGATTTTAATGGGAAGAAATCCTTACCGCTTCCTGAAAAGTAGCAATATTTCCCTAACTGGTGAAATACATCCTGAAAAGTAGCAATATATTTCGAACAATCAATTAACTCGACTCGCTCGGTAAGCCAGTCCGAAACTTCGACTGCTTACAATGGTGATTCCGCTAGGAATTTCATTTTATTAAACTTTATTTCCAAAGATTTAAAGATTTTCAAAGTAAAAAAAATATTATTTAGGTTAATTTTATTCAATATTCTTTATTTAACATATCATATTCATTTGTAGCATGTATAATTTTTGCATTTAGGACAGGTTATCCCAATTTGAGCCGGTTTATTTAGGAAAGCATTGCTTAAAACCTTCTTGAGGTTTAGTGGTGCCCAATGGGTAGCCACTCACAACCACATCATACACTCGATACCCTTTACAGGGTTTGAGATATATTGTAGTGCTGTGGGAACCATCTACATTAGCAACCCAACGTTCACCCTGCATATAGTAAGCCATAACACTTATTTTCACCTAAACCCCATATTATGAAAATTAATAGTTTAGGTCGCACTTTGTATTCCCTTATGAATGTCAAAGTTTTTATGCCAAGCCTAGTTATAGAAACTTTACCCTATCGTTGGAGAATTAAGGATGATTGGAGGGAGAAGGTGGGATGAATCAACCCTTATTGGCAATGTTGCAATATAAATTGTATAATATGTGTTTCCATGCTAAATGATGTCATTCTATGTGATACATGTTGCCATGCCACGCGCTAAATACTACTTTTATGAATTGCTAAATGATCTATATAGTATAAGTCACATGTACTAACCATGAATCTTGTGTAGACATAAGCACAAGCATCGAGTCTCATATGCTTATTTACACATTTTACACATCTCTCAAAATGCCTAATTTAAGTCATGCCATATCACCACTTTGATTGTACCATGCGTAGCCAAGGCTATGCTATGTTGTTATTTTGTTTATACCATGTATATTCTATTAGACATGATGTATGCCCTATAGGCAATTAAGGTGATATGTCTTAATTAGTTATAATGTACAAATGGTTTCGAATTACTATTAATAATAATTAAGGCATCTTTGTTGCTTATTAGTGTTTCCATTTATTTATGTATCTCGCTAGTATTATATATGTATAGTATTATATATATGTGGATTGATAAGATAAAGTTCATGACTACCTCATAGCTTAAAGGTGCGAGGACATAATAGGAGCTATGTGGTGTGAGAACTGCACATACGTGTTACAATGAATAGTGTAAATATCCCTAGTCATAGTTTCATTGAGACTGGACATCAATGGAACATATAGACTAGCATCCGTAGGATCACTCCTTGGATTAGATCTAAGCAGCCAATTTCACGAGCTAATGGTGGTACCTTGAGTTAACACATGAATGTATTCATGTAATACATTGAAGGTTGGTATAGGATAGACAGTCAGAAATAACTATATTCATGTGTCATTATCATGTCTTATTGCAGTAGTAGTACAAGTATCCTCAGACCTGAGATAGTGGTTACCTTATATAGGAGTTGCTATACCTAGTGTCATACTTATACATATCCTGGTGATTAGGATGATATGGGTGATTACGAGTATAGTGATCATCATATATTGGTAAACCGATTAGTCAAGACGAGATCCATCACTCTTGATATAGTTATATAATGGGAGATGTACCTTAGGGCCCCTTGTTGAAGTTACACACTCATAAACCTCTGATCAGAGTATAAGATTGACAGAACGGGTTTCTAGTCAATCTTAGTACATAATGGATGACTGGTGTTCTTCATGAATAAGTTTAATACTAGGATAGCTACGACTATTACATGAGTTAACACTTAATCCGAGCTCAATAAACTGGATGGTACTTAACCTGATGGAAGGAGTGTATTGTATTGGTTACTACTGTATAATTGAATTAACTCACAAGCACATGAAATTCCAAGTATCGTGAGATCATACACCTTTACTAGAAAGCCCGTTTGATCATCTAGAGTAATAGATTCCGTATCGGTCTGGAATACTGAGCCTAAAGGTTCCCGAATGAGAAGCTAAGTTTAGGTTAACCACATCTCAATACTTTGGGATTCTATGAGGTCACACACTTTGGGCCTTTACCAAACTAAGTAAAGAACCTGTAGAATAGGTCTATGCCAAAAATATTTGTTTTTTGAATTTGTTAGAAGAATTATTAATTGGTTTGACCAAACTAATAATTAATCGAAAAAAAGAGAAAAATAGGGAAAAATGCACTGAGCGGAGCAAGGGATTTTTCCCATTGCGAGTGGGACCCAAATGAACACAAGATGTTTTGAGTGGGGCCTGCATAGCTGACCCGCAAGCTGAAGAGCTCACGGGCCGCTAGTGCTCAAGGAAAGCCCGTGGGCTCTAGCGGGGTACAAGCTTACAAGCGCATGGGTTGCGCGCAAGGCCAAGCTTGCAGCAGAAGGCAAGCCCGTTAGGGCTTGCCTTATGAAGTGAGGCTGTGGGTTAGCCCATGGGTATAAGTGAATTGCACTGCTAACCCGCTTGTGAGATGGGAATATTCCCATCCTACATTGAATTTTAGGGGGAGTCTAACATTACCCCTTTTTCCCTATATATAGGCATCCAGTTCTCTTTAATTTATACACAATAGAAAATATTTCAGATAAGCTTTTCTCTTTAAGTTTGACATCTCTTTCTTCGCTCATTGTGCAAGATCCTTCACTAGTTTCTCCCAACAATGATGAATTTCTTTAGAAGGCTCTTTCTATTCGAATAGAGCCTTCTTAGTTTATATTTCCGGGTTGGTCTTCGAGTGATTTAGCAGTTGTTATATACCAACAGGTTCTACCTATACGAGGTTTTGGTCTACGAAGATCCGTGTGGATCAATCATAGAGGCTATCTTAGTTTGCAGGCTCTTGCAAACGAAGCTCTGCAGAATTGCTCGAAGGGAATGCTCTAAAAGAGAAAGAGAAGCATACATTAATTGGTAACGTCCTAAACTTAGATTCTAGATTTTTTTTATAAGTTTTATAAACCTATTAGCTTCTATTGAATGTTTTAACTTAGATTATATCAATCATTACATGCTTAAAAGATCTTATAGGTTAATTTTAAGTTTTGGAATTCCACCTTGCTATGTTGCATGTTCGATAACTATCTTAACTAACCAACAAGTGCTATCAAAGCCTGCCTTATGCTATGCATGATTGATTATAATATGTTAAAATGATATTTTCTATAAAATGATTAAAGTATGCTATGCATAACTTAGGTTTCAATTCTTGTTTTAGAAAATGATGTGATAACTCAATTAAGGTTTTGCTTAAACTTAGTCTAGGTGATTATCATATAAATTAGCAATGTTTTACCACACGTGTAAATGCTTTAATTGAGGATCTTCCCATACTTCACTCAATTTAAGAATGAAATCTTC
Organism: Euphorbia schlechtendalii; assembly: GCA_949673415.1. Taxonomy (NCBI): domain Eukaryota; kingdom Viridiplantae; phylum Streptophyta; class Magnoliopsida; order Malpighiales; family Euphorbiaceae; genus Euphorbia; species Euphorbia schlechtendalii. Next base: position 8,721 of record CATIWQ010365536.1, read on the forward strand.
AAATTGTAGTTGTCCATAGTACAACAAATCAAAGTGCTCGTGGTGTTTTTTGCAATGATTGGACTTGGCTGCTCATTAATTTTAATGGGGCCTCTTCTAGATGGAAATCTCCATCGGCATTAGATTCAAAAGTACCCAAGGGACTTTTATGACTTAGTCGATTTCTAGTATGGGAATCAGATTCCAAATATGGTTTTACAAATGTGGTTTTAGCTATTAAATTAAAACTTATAGACATAGGTGCAACTACTTAAACATGGACCTTGTTTGTTTTGCATGCTATGTGGAGTCTTAGCATAATAGAATGATTATGATATACAAGTTTTGAGCATGTTCCCTTAGAGTTAATAATTCCGAATTCCCAGAATTATTATTTTCATAATCATATCCATTGTATATGACCTATACTAGGGTGAGACCAATGGCACAAATAAAATCCCCACAACAATATTAATGGGGTATATAGTCTTCCCGCCATAATTCATGATATGAACCTTATTAACAAATGTACGCAAATGTACAACATGCCTTCCCTTAACATGTGTTTGGTCATGAGACTAGATGGGGCTACTACCTTAACCAAAATGAATTAGTTGCCCATATTATTGGAGCTAATGCTATATTGGAGACACATTTGAGGAGTCATACAATTGGGTACGTACATCTCGGATTAGCAATCGCATGAGATGAAAACGGATGGGTTCTAACCATGGTTATCTTATTATGGCTTGACCTGCTATAGCGGGGGTTATGATGAGTGGCTATGGATGCTATCTACTAAGGAAAATTGGTTGAACAAAATTTCCCGAATTTAAATAGAATGGGCTATTTGAATGTTGAGAACATAGTAGGAATTATGTGTTTAATTAAGGACCTTATATTAAATGCATGTACATATACTAATGTCTAAACAAAATTCAATCTTATATCTACGTTGAATAATGAATTCCAACATAAACCTTCACTCAATACTTGACAACAAACTAGATGGTTCAAACTTTATAGATTGGTTCAGGGAGATAAGGATAGTCCTCAGATTCGAAAGGATAGCTAATGTTCTAGATGAGACCCTCCTTGATGAACTTGATGCTGAAATTGATGCCAATGAACATGAGGCATGGGAGAAGTATAGAAAACATCATGAAACAGTAGCATGTATAATGCTGGCAACCATGAATTATGAGCTTCAGAAGCAACATGAGAGTATAGACCTCGATACCATGATTCTCCATCTTGGTGAGCTCTTTTCAGAGCAGGCAAGGTCCAAGAGATTTGATACATCAAAACACTTATTTGGAACGAAGACGCAGGCTAGCACTTCACAACCACATAATGCTCTTAAACTATTAGGTTATATAGAGAAGCTGACTCGACTGGGTTTTGTGATGGATCACAAATTATGTGTGGATCTGATTCTTGCCTCATTAACTGATATTTATTCATAATTTGTGAATAATTATTATATGAATAAGATCGACTCCACACTACCCGAGTTGGCCAACATGCTAAAAATGGTAGAGACTAAGATTCGAAAGGATACAAAGGCTTTACTTTTGGTTGAGAAAACCAAACCTTCTAAGGGTGGGTCCTGTTTTAGAAAGAGTTTGAGTGCCAAGAAGAAATTATTAAGAAGAAGAAATGTAAGAAAGGAACTACAAATGTCTACTTTCGATGTGGCGAGTCTGGCCGTTTGAAGAAGCATTTAATTATTTAGATTTTCTAAACAAGTGAAGAAGAAGCCAAGTGAATCATCTACGTCATGTATGTTCATGGTAGAGAGTTTCTCTACAGTTCCCTATGAGTCTACTTGGGTATTAGATACTAGTTGTGGTAATTATATATGTACTTCTGTGCTAGGATTGCAGAATAGTAGGAGGCTTGTAAATAGGGAAATGGACCTAAGAGTTGGAAATGGAGCACGGGTTGTTGCAATAGTTTTAAAGACATATAGCCTTTGTTTGTCTAGTGGCTTAGTTTTAGTTTTGAACAATTGCTATTATATTCCTTCTGTCACTAAGAATATTATTTTTGTTGCGCTTTTAGCAACAGAGAGATTTTAAATTTTATTTTCTAATAATAAATGTCAAATTCGACATGATAATGTTCTTTATGCTAGTGGAATATCTATTGATGGCATTTATGTTCTAGATACTAAAACCGAAATTCTAAATATGAACATTGTTAAGAAATCAAGATTAGATAATGAGAAAAAATCATACTTATGGCATTGTCTTCTAGGCCATATAAATGAGACTCGCTTAACTAAGTTACACAAATGTAAAGACTTAGACCCAATGGAATGGGAATCCTATGGCATGTGCGAACCTTGTTTAAAGGGGCAGATGACTAAGAATCTTTTCAAAGGAAAAGGAAAGTGTGTCACTAGTACTTTTAAAATAATATATTTCGATGTATGTAGTCCAATGAGTGTTCATACACATGAGGGTTTCGTCTACTTCATAACTTTTATTGACGATTACTCGCGATCTAGTTATTTGTACCTTATGAGGCACAAGTTTGAGAGTTTTGAGAAATTTAAAGAGTTCAAAACCAAAGTAGAGAAATAGCTTGGTAAAAGTATCATGACCCCTTGTTCAGATCAGGGTTGTGAATACTTAAGCCCAAAAGTTTCAGATTTATCTAAGGGATAATGGTATTTTATCCCAATGGACACCTACTTATACACCCCAAAATAATGGATTGTCAGAAAGGAGAAATCAAACCCTACTCGATATGGTTCGGTCCATAATGAGCCAAGAAGAACTCAGCAGATCCTTTTGGGGTTATGCACTTGAGAGCGTAGCTTACATTCTAAATAGAGTGCCCTCTAAATCAGTTGATCAAACTCCATACGATTTATGGTATGGTAAGAAACCCGCTCTTTCTCACCTAAGAGTTTGGGGATGTCATGCTTACGTAAAAAGGATTAGTTCAGATAAGTTGGGTGCTAAGTATGATATGTGTTTGTTTATAGGTTTCCCTAACAAGACTATAGGGTGTACCTTCTTTTATCCCAAGGAATAAAAGTCATTATTTCCAGAAATGCTCAATTCCTTGAGAAGGATCATATACTTGGGAAAGCTAGTGGGGAGCAATCTTTAGTTAGGCACATAAGAAGATCAAATAGACAATCAACTGATTATACCTACACCTGTTAAACTAGATAGAGTAAGTAAGCATGGAACAGCCTACTATAACACTGACAGTGCGTAGGTCAAGCTAGGCTCCCATCGCTCCTGAGCGATACAGGGTTTCTCATCACTGATGATAAACATCTCTTCCTTATGGAAGATGATTAGCCCAGGACTTACAAGGAGGTAATGGAAGGCTCAGAATTTGATAAATGATTAGCTACCATAAGGTCAAATATGGACTCCATGTATGAAAATCAAGTCTAGAGCTTGATTGATGCTCCAAGTGGGATTAGGCCCATAGGATGAAAGTGGGTTTTCAAGAAGAAATTGACATGGACGGTAACATAGTTACCTATAAAGAAGGGCAATTTGCAAAAGGTTATAGTAAAAAAGTAGGCATTGACTATGATGAAACTTTTTCACTAGTGGCCAAGCTCAAGTCTATCAGGATACTCCTTGCCATCGCCGCTCATTATGATTATGAGATTTGGTAGATGGATGTGAAAATAGCATTCCTTAAGTGGAATCTAGACAAGGATGTGTATATGGCAGAACCCAAGGGTTTTACATCCAAGGATGGCTTGAAGGTATGCAAGTTGCAGAAGTCCATTTATGAACTTAATTAAGTATCGAGGAGTTGCAATATTAGGTTTGACGAGCAAATCAGAAAAAATTGGTTATGTCAAATGCTAATGAGCCCTATGCATGTAAGAAGGATAGTGGGAGTGCGGTCATTTTCCTTGTACTATATGTCAATGACATATTATTGATAGGAAATGATTTTCCTTTTCTTCAAATAGTTAAATCATGGTTGTCAAGGATGTTCTCCATGAAAGACCTTGGAGAAGCAGCTTTTATACTTGGTATAAAGACCTACTGAGATATATCCAGAAGGCTGCTAGGTCATTTGCAAGGTACATAAATAGACAAGATTTTAACTAGATTTAACCTTGAGCAGTCAAGAAAGGGTTATATCACAATATCTCACGGGATTAACCTTTCTAAATCTGAGTGTTCGAGAACATAAGGGGAGAGACTGCGCATGAATGTAATACCCTATGCCTTAGCGATAGGATCCATCATGTAGGCTATGGTATGCACTCAGCCTAACATCTCACATACATTGAGCATCATGAGAAGATTTCAATATGACCCAGGTGCGAAGCACTTGGTGGCTGTTAAAACTATCCTTAAGCACTTATTTAGGACTAAGGATATATTTTTAGTATATGGAGAAGGTGATCTCTCTTAGGAGGGATACACCGAAGTGAGTTTTCAGTATGATAGGGAAAATTATAAGTCCCATTCGGGGTATATTTTAATGTTAAACAGAGGGGCAGTTGTTTGGAAAAGTTTCAAACAAGATACGACTACCAATTCAACCACGTAATCTAAGTATATTGCTGCTTCATAAGTGGCTAAGCAAGTTGTCTAGCTTAAGGGATTTATTGGTCATCTTGGTCTGGTGCATCATGCTTCAAATGAGTTTTTGACAACTGAATTATATCGCGCTTCAACGTTTGAAATATTTATCTCTAAACATCCTAGATTCTGTCTCCAATAGGAAGATTCGAAAGAGTTGAAGAGAAGAGAAATTGAAGAGCTGTCAGTAAGAGAAGTTTGCAACCCCTAATTCCAAGAGCTTCAAATGTAAATAATAGACTGGAGCAAACATTCAAACTTGGTGAATCACCTCAAATTTCTTTAAGAGCTGAAACTCTATTTTTTTACTCCCAGCTTCAAGAAATTCCAAATCAAGCAATCGTCAAACACTCATCGTTTCAATAAGTTTGTAATAGAGAGAATATCACTTCAATTTAACCTTGTAAAGAATTCAACATTTTATAAGCTGAATCAATTCGCAATTCTTTTAAAAATTTGAGTGTCAGTTTAGGAAGGTACCTAAACTGAGTGGAGAGGTAGTTAGAAAGAAAGGTACTTTCTGTAATTACATCTACCCATTGTAAAGGCTTCTCTGCCTAAGTAAGCAATGAACCACTAGTGGATTTAAGCTCGGAGAAGGTATCGTGGGACTGGAGGTAGGCTAGGGGCTGAACCAGGATAAAATCAGAAGTGTTGAACTTCTAACTTTAGCCTTCGCCTTTATCACATTTTACATCTCATTCATCATTCTTTCTATTTTATCATTTTACTTGGAAAACCAATCAAAGTTGAGTTGAGTACTTAGCACGCGATTGAAGATAAACTATGCCAACAAAGTTGAGCCGTTTATGTATTTTTAGATCCAGCTCAGCATTGCCTAACTCAACATGCATCTAAAAGCTGAACTTGGTTAAAATATTTTTATAAACCAAAAAAAGGTAATCATGAACTTCATTCACCCCCCTGATGTTGTATTAAAGCCGTTTAGGTCCAAGTGGTATCATAGTGAGTGCTCAACTAATTGACTGATCGTCTTTGAGTTAAAGATCCATAAATGGCTTATAACTGCTTCAGTTCAGGCTAGGGATAGACAATGCTCCTTGAGGAAGGAATATCTGTAAATAGGCCACCGTTATTTGACTGTAATCATTACATGTTTTGGAAAAATTGCATCAAAAAATTTATTCAATCTCAAGGCATGCAAGCATGGCTTGTTATAGAGTTTGGCCCATGAATTCCTATGATAATGAGGAATGGGCAATGATTTCCAATCGATCCAGAGGACTATGACGATGCAGATTTTTGGCTTTTCAAAGAGAATTTCACATTGATTAATTACTTACCCTGTGTGCTAGATCTTACTAAATTTAACAAGGTCTCGCGCTGCAAGACACCATGGGAAATCTAGAAGAAGTTAGAGATTACCTATGAAGGGACTAACAAGGTCAAAGAGTCTAAGACCAACCTCATGCAGCAAGAGTATGACATTTTCTAGATGGACGCTAGCGAGGGTATTTAGATGATAAATACTAGGTTCATTAACATCGTTAATGAATTAAAGCGTCTTGGCAAGGAGTTCACCGAGGAGGAGCTAGTGAAGAAGATTCTTGGCACTCTAACCTTAGAGTAGGATGCCAAGAAGAGCGCGATCAAAGAGGCTCATGGTCTTAAGACCTACAGCTATGATGAGTTGATAGGCACCTTTATGACTCAGGAGAGGAGCTTGAGGAAATATACTGATGAATCTAAAAGGAGTAAAGGCTAGGAAAGAGAGGGAAAAGCCATTGTCCTGAAAGTTGATCCCTCTGATGAATGCACAAGCTGCAATTCTGATAAGCAAGTGGCCATTCTAATTATGCGATTCAAAAGCTTCATGAAGAAGGATGAGAAGTTCAACAAGAAGAAGTTTCCCGATAAAATCAAGTCAACTCACCACCGGTAAGGAGCTGAGGAAGGACTCAAGAAGGAAGACAACAAAGATTTATAATGTTTTGGCTGTAGAGAGAAAGGTCATATCCATTCAATCTGTCTAAAGACCAACAAGGAAAGATACAAGAAGAGGTTTGTAAAGAAGAATGAGTCACTTGCTACCACTTGGAGTGATTCAGAAGAGTTTTCATCATCAGATGAAGAAGCAACTGATTCAACCAGCCCCTACTTAATGGTAATTGAGAATGAAAGGGGTGAGTGCTTAGCATTTACCTAGGTAGAAATCAAACCACTGGTGACTCTGAAGCTAAGCACAACAAAGGGAAAGCTCCTCAAAATGAGGTACATTATGAAATCCCTTTGTCAATAGAAGAGTTCGGCCAAGCACTTTTTGATATCATGAAACTGACTAATAAGTAGATGAAAAATATTAAAGAGTTAGTGAGGATAAGTGAAGATCAAGAAGACACTATTGCTTCCTTTTCTCTTGATATCTGCTTTCATCAAGAAAAAGTTAAGTATCAAGATTGTCATGCCAGCAAGCTCACTAAGACATTAGATGAGTTGATTGCTGAGATAATAGCTTTAAAAAGGAACGGGTTCCTCCTCCAGCTAGAAATCAAACTCTGAATAACCAAACTCGCAATTTTAAGAGGAAGAATCCCTCTAAAAAGAAGAAAGTGAGCCAGCCTAAAGCAAACATGGTGTGCGGTTTTTGTGGAAAAGCTAGACATGCTACAATTCTCTGTAGGCATTAAAATGGTTATTAACGATGGGTATTAAAGGAGTAAACTAAGCACTTTTAACAAAAGAGAACCCAGCTCGAGAGCATGGGTACCTAAGAAAATGTAACTTTTTTTAGGTGAGCCTTAGATTCGCTGATGACTCTAGAATGTAGTATTTAGATAGGGATGCTCAAGGTATATAACTGATGAGAAGCTATGCAAAGAGTTCAGCAAGCAGATGAAAAGTGAGTCTAAAATGTCTATGATGGGAGAGCTCAACTTTTTCCTTAGTCTTCAAATTAAGCAGACTAAAGATGGAATTTTTATCAGTTAAGCGAAGTATGCTAAAGAAGTCAAGAAGAAGTTTGACATGAAGCATTCAAAGGCAATGTCCACTCCCATGGCCACTGGTACTATCTTAAGTAAAGATGGAGCTGGAAAACCTGTAGATAGCAAATTCTACAGAGGAATCATAGGCTCCCTTCTTTATCTTATAGTTAGTAGGCAAGATGTACAATATGTTGTGTGCTACTATGCTCGTTATCCAGCTAATCCCAAAGAATCCGATCTAGAAACTATGAAGAGGATTCTCAAGTACTTGCAAGGCTTTATTGAAGCATGTCTATGGTATCCCAACAGACTCCAAGAGGATTCACGGATGCTGATTATGGAAGAGATAAGCTCGATAGGAAAAGCACCACAGGCGGATTCCATTTCCTTGGAGAATGCTTAGTCTCATAGTATAGCAAGAAGCAAACTTCTGTTGCACTGAGTATATGGCAACAGGAAGTTGTGTAGCACAACTGCTATGGATTAAGAAGCAATTAGAAGATTATAGTATAAAGTCAAAGTATCTCGAAGTTATGTGTGACAAAGAGAGCGTAATTAACCTATCAAAAAATTCAATTCAGCATGGTAGAATGAAGATATGTCAAAATTTGATATCACTTCTTCAGATATTATGTGCTAAGGGGAGATGTTAAGCTGGAGTATGTTCCTTCAGAGGAACAGTGTGGTGACATATTCACCAAACCATTACTAAAGGAGCAGTTCAATGTTCTAAAGCAGCTTATTGGAAGGTGAATACTTTGTGAAGAAGAAGAAAGAAAAATTAAGAATTTTGGATAAGTGTTAGAAATCGAATTCAGCTAAATGAGGTAACATGTATTTAACACCGTCTAATTTTTAAAGTAACATTGTGAGATTCAGTTTCACGGTTTAAATCAAAATCTCCATATTAAAAAAGGATGTGCTTTTGAATTGGAATAGTCTACTGTTAAACTCACCGTTTTGTTAAGTCGGTTTGTCATGTGTTAATCTTAGCATTAAACTTAATCTTTCTTTGTGTGAGCTCCACGTATCATCGCCACTTCAAGTTGTCTATATAAGCTAAAGGAGTTGAAGAGAGAGGTTACCTGCTTTTGCAAATTCAAATCAATTCAGAAGAAAATAACCCTAATTCTCTTTCTCTCAAAAACCCTTTCACTTTTCTCAAAATGGTGATTACGAGAACTACTTTCAAGCTCCAATCCACCACTACCAGGAAGTTGATTGTCAACATTGATGGAAAAATGGAGAAAGTAACCTTGGAAGAAGGAACTCTATTCACCAAGGTTTACTGGGCAGATAACTTGGATTTTAGCCCGGTATATGAAGTCGATTATGAATCTTCTCAGAATTCAAATCATGCATAGGATTATGAAGTAGCAAAACCTGAGCTCATTTCTTCAGATGGAAGTACCCCCCATAACTTAACTGATTAGGGGTTTTTATTCCCATCTCTACACCATTAAAGGCTTGAATGATGTCTTGCTTGTGGAATTCGGAGGAAAGTCTACTCTCATATGCTCAAGGTTGATTGGGAGCATCCTTATAATGCCTCACAAAGGTACTCATCTTCGAAGAACCAGTGATGAAGACACCGTGGTAATACCTGAAGATTGGGAACTCCACTCCAACTACATGTCTAGGGAGATTGCTGCCTCTGGATTGAGCTGGATAGAAAGAGCGATCCATGAATTGGTGGTCAGGATGTTGTTACCCAAGACTGGGTCTCTCACTAGCTACACCTACTTCAAGAGGTGTATGGTCTACCATATGATAGAGGGTCAAAGGCTTAACTGGCTTATGGTGATTCTTCACCACTTGACCAAGATGACTGCCGTCTATCATTATGGTTACCTCATCATTTCCTTGATGAAGGTAGTGAAGATAGATACAGCTCAGTTCTTGGGCGAGTCTGGTGATAAAGTTGTACTGATGAAAACATGTTGGATCTCACCCACTTCAACAAGCTATTTCACAACCAAGTGCATACTAGGTACAACAAGGCATAAGAGCAAACGAAACTCAAATGCATACTAGCAGTAATATCGGTGGACATGCCAAAGGATGAAGAAGATGGCTTCATGGTTGATTTTAAAGGAAGTGAGGATCTTACAACTAAGTTAGAGCAACTCAGCACCACCGCCTCTTCACAAAAACCAAAGGCTACTTTTTCTAAGGCTAGGAAGAAGAGCCCCACCAATCAAAGACTCATGCTTAGAGGGAAGCTAAGGTGAAACAGAAGGCAGAAGATAAGAAAGATGCGACTATGGAAGAGGAAACCTTGCGCCAAAGAAAGCGTAAACATGTTGTCATAGAAGAATACGAGGAGTAGGGTTTTTCCAAGAAGTCAAAGGATGAGTACACAATAAGTCCTGGTGTTGCATTTGAGATCAATGAAGCAATTGCCAAAGAAAAAGGCACTTAGCGCAAGAGATCTGCCACCAACCGACCCTTGCAAAAGAATGTGTAAGTGGTGAGCAATGACCAGTATGTTGGAGGAACCCAAGCCCCTAATCAGGAAGAGTTTGATAATCTTGATCCCAGCATCCCCACACCAACTTTCATTGAAACTGAGGATGTTCCTACTTAGTTTGAGATACCCCAAGCTAATCCATCCTTGGATCAATCAGCTAACCAAGAGGTACCTTTAAATCCTAACCCCCTTTCTTCTGTAAATCCCAAACCCTCTTCTCTTCTGTAAAAATCCTAGTTTCTACTCCTATAGATACTAAAATACCCTCTTCTGTAAATCCTCCACCTTCTAACAATGTAAATTATGCTGTTATTATACCATCTTCTCCAGTAAATTATTCATCTGCTCTAGTAAATATCCCTTCTTCTCCCAAAAAAATCCAAGACTCTTTCTCTCCTCCAACCTCTCCAAACAAAACCCAAAAACAAACCACTGCTTCTTCTCTTCCCCAAGTACAAACACAAACATAAATAATACCTTCCCATGTAAAGCCCAAAACCATCCCTTCTTCTTCATATGTAAAATTCCTAAGCCTACCCCTTCTTCAAACCTATGCTCAACCCCTCTAATCTCTATAATTAGGGAAGTACTTAATGCTGAGAACTCTGCTCAGCAAAGAAAAGTAAGTGGTCCAAGTACTGAGGCAAATTTTATAGCCTGTGAAGTACTTGAACCCAACAATAAGATAGTCTAAGAGAACAAGGCTGATGCATGCATCTTAGCTCGGATAAGAGATTTTGCAAGGAAGAAATTCCCATATATCAAGACTGACATTGAGTTGGATGGAGTAGTTAGTAATTTGCTACTTCTCATGAATTAACGGGCTTGTCTTCCAAACCTAAGGCTAAGCTACCTGAATTCAATGAACACTTAAAGCTTACCTTCTAAATCTCTCTATTTTGAGGAGTTTGAGAAGATTCAAGGTAGTTTGTATGTGATTCGAAATCACTTGGCGAAGGAAAACGCCAAAAGTTTGGTTGAAAAGATGTTTATGATCTTAGCTGGTTTGTCGAAGTCTGCAGCCTAGCTTGGGGAAGAAATTACTTCTATCCCCACATCTACTGCGCTTGCTAACGCAGTTGCAGAAAAGATAAAGGGTAGCGTAGATGCTACTGCAGAGTAGCTGAGTACTTTTAATTCCAACATGGAAACTCTAGTTACACAAATCCACAAATTCGATGAAGAGCAAGTCAAGATCAAGAGGAGCACCAACAGGAAAATTGATAATGTGCTCAAAGAGTTGAAACTACAAAGGACATCGGCCACAACATGGCGAAATTTTTGTAGACCATGTCTAAGTTCTTAATGAATCATGATGGAAACCTAGACCAAGTCCTGAATACTATAACTAAGATCTCAACCAAAGTGGATAAGAAGCCTGTGCTAAACGTTGACTCCCTCTCTTCAAAGATAGATAATGTCTGCAAGGAGATAAATGATAACATGGATTCTAAGATTTAAAGGTCATAGAAGTTCCTTTTTGATTCTGTGGGCAAAATATTCACTGAACTTCCAACTACAAGCCTTCCAGTAACTAAGTCTCTTTGTCCTAAAACTAGTATAACCATTCACTCCAAGCTTAATATCATTAAGACCAAAGTGGAAGATCTATAAAAGAATGATGGGACGCTAGTTTGAGAGAATATGATGCTAGAACATTGATTAAATAACTTAGTGTATGACATCAATCTACCCTAAGATCCTTGACATGGAGGGTAAATTGAAGATCGTAGTCTCAGCATCAACCTTTAGAGCTCTGATGCAATTCTTTCAACAGTTTGTATGCCAAGGATTCGACCAAATGGCTCTTTTATCCAGATGTCACCATCTTCTTCTCAACAAGCTTAATGATCAAGAGTTTCTCACTTCTAAAGGCAAGTAGATGCTAGAGCAGGAGATATCCCAGCAAATCATTGGTAAGCAAGAGGACTTCCAAGCCACCTTAGACTTATTCAATGTCTACCTGGAATAAATAATGAAGGGACAGATATCAATGGGGGAGAAAGTAGTTGAAGATGCTCTGAGAAATGCAAATATTAATAAGGGATCTCTACCAAGGCAAACTTAATATCCTCCGCATACTTCGCATCAACAACAGCAACCTCAACAGTAGCAATAAAAGCCATCATCTGATCAAGACAAGAACCATGGTCATTCTGAAAAAAATCGAATATAAAGCCATGTATCCAGTATTATAGATAGTACTTGTAACAGAACTTAGATTGTAACCTTAGTTCAAAACTGCATTATTTATTAAGACTTTTAATCAATGAAATTTACAAGTTCTATCTTATCAAGTTAAGATCTTCTTAACTTATTGAGTGTATGAATGTTTCTACTATTAGTTGCTAATTTGATGCAAGAACTCATACAAAGAGACCAACCTTAGCTCAAGTAAGACAAAGTCCCAAAATGAAGAAAATTCATCTAAGTATGGGAGAGTCATGCTGTTTGATGGAAATCCACTTAGTATGGGGGAGTCCATCCTAGCTAAGGGATTCACTCATCATGGGGGAGTCTTGCATCACTTTCTAGGTATTTCAATATCTTTTAACTATTTATTTAATTAATCTCTTCTACATTATTTATTTAATTAATCTCTTCTACATAGTTTGCCATCTGTCCAAAATTAGGGAGATTATTAAACAAGTTATAGTACTTCAAAGTACTTAAACGTTTTTGAAATACCAGATTGTTTAGGATAGTGAAATTAATTGAGTACTATGTATACTCTTAATTAATGAAGTTTATTTGATTTTTTTAAGGAAAAATAACTTAGTTTACTAAGAAATTAATTAAGTTAATGACTAAGAGTAGGAAAAGATGAGTTAGTGCTGAGTACTACATAGTTTAAATAGATATCACATCAACTGTGCTGAGTTAGCTTTTGTTAATTAAAATGCTAAGTCTGTTGACACTTAGAGAAATAAATGACACTTGTGCTATTAACTATTTCTATGAGAATCGAAATATTCTTTCAATTTTCTTTTCAGTTTAAAACGTGCTAAAATTAAAGAAGATATTTCAATGGTTCGCATAGAGAAAAGGTGTTAGTATAGAATGTTGGTGATTCCTCACTAAAGTCCAAGATAAAAGGAATTCTCTATCATTGCGCAGTTTCTTAGTGTCTCTATGCAACTTTGCAACATCATCATGTCAACTAATCTCAAGATTTTACATTACACTTTGTGCGCCTCTCTAACAGAACAGATTGCTTGAAGATAAATGAGTTTTTGACAATAGAATTACATCGTGCTTCAACGTTCGAAATCACCATCTATAAAAATCCATGAATCTTTCTCCAACGGGAAGATTCGAAAGATTTAAAGAGAAGAGAAATTGAAGAGCTGTTAGGATAAGAAGTTTGCAATAGCTAATTCCAAGAGCTTCAACTATAAATGGAAGACTGCAATAGATGTTCAAACTTGGTGAAAATCCTCAAATTTCATTAAGAGTTGAAACTCTATTTTTTACTCCCATCTTCAAGAAATTCTAAATCAAGCAATCATCGAACACCCATCATTTCAATCTGTTTGTAATAGAGAGATTATCACTTCGATTTAACCTTATAAAGGATTCAACATTTTATAAGTTTAATTCAGTTCTTAATTCTTTCATAAATCTGAGTGTCAATTTTAGAAGGGTACGTAAACTGAGATGAGAGGTAGGTATAAAGAAAGGTACTTTTTGTAATCACGTCTACCCACTGTAAAGGCTTCTTCGCCTACGTAAGGAACAAACCACTAGTGGATTTTAGCTTGGAAAAGGTATCCGGGGACTAGAGGTAGGCTAGGCGCCGAACCAGGAAAAAATCACCTATGTTGAAGTTCTAACTTTAGCCTTAGCCTTTATCGCATTTTACATCTCATTCATCATTCTTTCTATTTTCCCATTATGCTTGAAAAACCAATTAAAGTTGAGAAGATTACTCAGCATGCAATTGAAGATAAACTATGCTAACAAAGCTAAGTCGTTTATAAGTTTTTGGATCTCGCTCAGCATTGCCTAACTCAGCATGCATCTAAAAATTGAACTTGGTTAAAACATTTTTATTAACCAAAAAAAGTAACCAAGAACCGCATTCACCCCCTCTGTTGTTGTATTAAAGCCGTTTAAGGTCCAACACTACTTTGTTTTGAAACAATTAAAACTATCAAACATTGACACCATGGGGAAGTTTCATCCTATTTTAGAGGGACCATTTATCATAAAGTGGGTCTTAATCTTGGGATCAATAAGAATCATAGACCTCGATAGAAATGAGTTTGTGAACCCGTTAAACTAGGATAGGCTAAAGAGCTATCACATCTAAATCAAAAGAATTAAATGGGAAAAACAACACACACAAAATAGATATTCAAGCCACCCATTAGATTGATAACCTCTTAGTCAATGCTAGGAAAAAATTAGGGTATATTCACGCTCTATGAATTGAAAACCTGAAAGGATGATCCATGCAAAAGTTAGAACAAAGAGTGAAAATTAGATAGAGTTGATTAGAAAACCTATATAAGCTAGTAGAAAATGGGAGTTACTAATTGGATATCATTATTAGACAATTGCAGTTAAGTTGCATTTCATGATTAAAGTGCTACTTGCTATATCTATGTTCCTTACTTTATATGCTTGTATTAAATGTGATGAATAAGATTATTTTGATAAGAAAATTGGATAAATTTAATACCATTGTAATACCATTGTTCAAATAAAATGAGAAAATTTCAAATCCATGTGAAAAATTCAAAACTAAGAAAGTGTGTAAAATAAAAGGCTTATGCGAGGTGATCCTCAAGGAAACTTTTAGGCACACTTCGGGTCGACCATGTGATCGTCACCCGATGATCCTCACTAGTAGGCAAGGCCCACACAGTAGAAAGACACTCTAAATATGGAGCCTCTAAAGCCATAGGCCCTAATACATCCTAATCCAATCACACAAAAGAGTTACGATACATTCATCGCTCCTCAAATTGAGCTACAATGATTATGGGATACTTGACATTATTCCTCTCATAGAAGGAATAAGGAATATGTTGAAACCCACTCAACTGGCTACATAAACTAGATGAAGAGTAGAAATTTCTCATCTTTGAACCAAATAAAGAGACCTAGTGATACTCTACATTGACCATCATATTTTGTGAACTTCCACCAAGGGCAAGTCCAAATGTGATATTCGATGACCTACCACAAGTATCGGGTCCAAATAGCAACAATATGGCAAACATCATAAGGGGATCTAAATCCCCTCCCCTTGAAGCTACATGGATGATAACACATCATGTTATGAAGAGGCCTGATCATCAAAGTCAAATTCTCTGATAACCACACTTGTAGAACATATCATCACACTAGTTCTTAACAAAAGTACTAGTAATAAGGAAAGATCATACTTGAAGGATGGTGAAGTAATCTACAATGTGTGTTGAATTGAAACTTGCAACATCAAGATGAAGGAAGGCCTTAGCAAGCCCTACTACAACAAGCAAATGTTCAAGTCCCATCCGAGGGATGAGTGACACGAGTCAGGATGCGGAAACTTCTATGCCAAACTCATAGATGTACTTGGCTAAGAGTAGAAGAGCAACCATAGAAGGGTAATCCAAATGATCTTAAGACATACCCAAACACCATGATATCACAACATCCAAATGAAATCTTGCTAAATTCTATGAGATGAAGAGTGTAGTCGACTCCATGTTCCAGAGCATGAATAAGTCTGCAGAAGAACCAAAGATGTACTGCAAGATGGATATCGGAATCTACCTATGGTAAGGAATCCCGAGAATACCTGAGAATTTCTCAAATATAGGACATATATCAAAGGTGGCAAAGAGAATACATGATAGAGTGGATCCCAAAAAGATGCGCATACTTGAAAAAATGTGGTGATCATCAAACAATGCACGTAGAAGCACATGTTCTTGAGACTGAAATAGCTCAATCTTTCCTAGTCATCATTGCTAAAAGATTATGTGAGAACCCTTTAAGCACCTACCTATTGTTAGCCATCTCGAAAAGTAGAAGAAATGAAGAGAAAAAGAAATTTTGGAACAAGAGCCTCGCTAGAAGCAAGAGGCCCCCTCTTTCCTTAAAGCAGAAGCCTCACTAAGAGATAGAAGCCTTGTTATAAGGAATAGGAACCTTAGATATAGTAACGGGTGCTAAAACTCTCTCAGAAAAAGGTCTCACCGGATTTTTGTAGCAACAACTATATATACTATGTTGATCCCAAGTTAATAGTTCTTGAAAATACTTAAAACGTTTTGGAAATAACAAACTGTCTAGTATAGTGAAATTAATTACGTACTATGTAGGCACTTAACTAAACAAGTTTACTTGAGTTTTTTTAAGGAAAAACAACTCAATTTACTGAGGTTTGATTAAGTTATGGCTTAGAGTAAGAAAAGTTGAGGTAAGCTGAGTATTACATAGTTTTTAAGATACAGACTCAACGAAGTTGAGTAGCTTTTATTTATTTAAAGCTGAGTAACTTTTGACACTTTGAATATTATGAAACTTGTATGCTTAACTCTTTCTATTAAGGATGAAATATTCATTTGATGGTTTTCAAGTTAAAAGCACTAATATTAAAGAGAATATTCAAGTAGTCCTCACAAGCAAATAACATCAGTATGGAATGTTGGAGATTCCTCGCTACCGACCAAGGTAAAAGGCATCTTCTGGCATGCGTTGTTTTTCTAGTGTCCCTGCGCTATTCTACAACATCATCAAACCATCAAATCACAAGCTTCCATGTTACATCTCGCACGCTTTACTCTTAGAATTGGTTTGCTTAAAGAAATGAGTTTTTGATGCATTAAAATTAATGAATTAATCTAACACTTCAACATTTAAATTCTCTATCTCTAAACATCTTAGACTATGTTTCAAATGGAAAGATTTAAAAGCTATGAAGAGAAGAGAAATTGAAGAATAATTCAAGACAAGAAATTTGCAACGGCTATTTCAAATTCTTTGAAATATAAATAGAAGACTGAAGTAGATGATCAAACTTTGTGAATCACCTTGAATTTCTTAATTACTTAAAATAATGTCCAAGCAATTACAACATTCAGAAATTCCAATTTCAAGCAATCTAAAGCAAACACTCAATTTCTCGTCTGTTTGTAATAGAGAGAAATCAGATTAGCTTAAAAGTGTAGCTATGCTTTTCCATTGTAAAAGAATTCAACACTTTTTATAAGTGGAACACCTTCGTTCAAAAACTTTTAATTAAAATCTTTGAGTCAGAGAAGGTTAACGAAATTGAGTTAGTGTCATAGTTAGAAATAAAGGTACTTTCTATAGTTCTTCTACCAGTTGTAAAGGCTTCCCTACCTAAGTGTTGGTCCTTAGACAGCTTTGTAAACAACTGTAGAGGGGGGGAGAATGCGAATCTTAGTTACTTCTTAAGATTTATAAAAATTAATTAACCTAGTTGAGTTTTTAGATGCATGCTGAGTTAATCTAAAAAGTCATAAACTACCCAGCTTTGCTGGTACAATTTATCTTCAATCTCTTGCTAAGTACTCTACTCAGCTCGTATCGATTTTTCAAGCAAAAACACTTAACGATAGAAAGAATAATGAATGAGATGGGCACAATAAAAGCTAAAGCTTAAGTTTAGAACTTCAACACCTGATTTTATCCAGGTTCAGCCCCGAGCCTACCTCTAGTCCCCGGATTCCTTCTCCGAGCTTTAATCCACTAGTGTTCATTCCTTGCTTAGATAGAGAAAACTTTACAGTGGGTAGGCACAGTTTTTAGAGAAAAGTACCTTTCTTTCTAACCACCACTCAACTCAGTTTGGGTACCCTACCCAAACAGACACTTAATTTTGAAATGAAAGTGCGAACTTGATTCAACTTATAAAATGTTGAATCCTTACAATGTTAATCTAAGTAATTGATTCTCTCTATTACAAACAGATATGAAATTGTTGTTTGTTGATTACTTGAATTTGGAATTTCTTGAAGCTGGAAGTATTTGCACAGAGTTTCAGATCTTAAAGAAATTCGAGGTGATTCACCAAATTTGAATGTATGCTTCTATCTTCTATTTATACTTGAAGATTTAGGAAGTAACTGTTGCAAACTTTTCATCCTTGCAGTTCTTCAATTTCTCTTATCTTCATATCTATCGAATCTTCCCATTGTTGATAGATTCTAGGACGTTCAGAGATAGAAATGTGAATTTTGAGGCGCGATAAAATCTTATTGAGAAATTCTTATTTGTCTTCAACAAAAACGGATTGAGAGAGAGAGACAAGCGAAGGTGCAATTTGGAGTCTTGTGATTAGTTGTTATTGCTAACGCTTGCAGAGATAATAGAGACACTGAGAAAATGGTGCATGTCAGAGGATTCTTTTTGTCTTGGACTTAGTGAGGAATCTCCAACATTCCGTACTAACACCTTTTTGAATTGTGAGGACCATTGGAAATCATCATTAATTTCAGCGCTTTTTATCTTGAAAAGCATCGAAAGAATATTCTATTTCTCATAGAAAAGTTAGCAGCACATGTCTCATTTAATATTATAAGTGTCAATGAATTCAACTTTAAAACAATTAAAAGCTAACTCAACACAACTGAGTTGATATACTTTTAAACTATGTACTACTCAGCACAAACTCAGCTTTTCATACTCTAAGCCGTAACTTAATTAATTACTCAGCAAAACTGAGTTGTTTTCCCTTAAACAAACTCAAGTCAGCTTTATTAATTAAGAGTATACTTAGTACTCAATTAATTTCACTATCCTAGTCAGTTTGCTATTTCCAAAAAGTTTAAGTATTGTGAAGTACTATTAACTTGGGTTCTACAATCTCCTTATTTTGGACTGATAGCAAACCATGTAGTAGAAGAGATTAATTGAATAAAATAGTTTAGAGTTATCAAAAATACCTGGAAAGTAATGTAATACTCCCTTGTGCAACTTCCCTTAGTCAGCTTGAACTCCCCCATACTGAGTGAGTCTTCTACAAGCAGCACAGCTACCCTATACTTGGTGTATTTTTCTTCATTTTGGGACTTTGTCTTACTTCAACTTTTCTTAGATATTTGTCTTTTGTAATAGTTCCACTATTAGATATCCCAACACAGCAGAAACATACATACAGCAAAATAAATTAAAGTTAAGAAGATCTTAACTCAGGGTACCACCTTCAACTCTTGAGATCAGCTGCTTGGATTTAATCCAAGGAGTAAGCCTACATATGCTAGTTTGTCTATTCCATTGACGTCCAGTATGAATGAAATTATGACTAGGGATATTTAAACTATTCATAGTAACACATATGTGCAGTTCTAACACAACATAGGTCCCACTACGTCCTTACACTTTTATGCTATGAAGTAGTCATGGACTTTATCTTATTAGTGCGTTATATACAATACTGTATGTATATGATACCGGTAAGATACATAAATGAATTGAAAACACCGATAAGTTACAAAGATTCCTTAATTATTATTAATAATAATCCAAAATCATTTACACATTATAACTAATTAAGACATATTGCCCTAATTGCATGTAGGGCATACATTACGTCTAACAGCTGCCTCGTGAGAAAAATAGCTCATGGGTTATTAGCATGTGTTGGTATAAGGCTAACGCATACTGGTGGGCTGCTAACCCACCACCTATAGCTCGCAAGCCTGGCTTGTGGGATAAGGTAAGCCGATTAGGGCTTTCTTTATGGTGGTAGCAAATAACTTGTGTAAGCTATCAACCCGCGGATCGTAGGGCTTCGCGTGGGTGATGCATGTGTGGGATGGGGAATTCCCCATCTCACATTTCTTAAAAGGGAAGAATTCAGCACCTCATCTCCCTATAAATAGGGCTCCTCTTATTCCTTGAAATGTACTTAAATTCAGCATTTCCTTTTGAGTTTTGACATTTTTTCTTCATGAGTTTTTGCAAGATCCTCCATGAGTTTCTCCACTTTTGTCAAGAATTCTTTTAAAGGCTTATTCATATTTTAGAAAGAGCCTTCTAAGTTATATTTTCGAGTTGGTCTATGAGTTGTCTAGCAACTTCTTGTTAACTAACGAGTTCTTCCTCTACAGGAGGTTTTGGTCGGTTGGGGTTCGTGTGGACTAATCATAGAGGCCTTCCTAGTTTGGAGGTTTTTGTTAACATAGTGTTGTCCAACTATTCTAAGGGAGCGTCGCACCAACGGGAAAGACACTCATCAACTGTTAATGCTTTTAACTTAGATGCTATGTTTTTTTATTAAGTTTTATAAACTTATTGGCATCTATGAAATGTTTCAACTTAGTATATCAATCATAGGATGCTTAGGAGATCCTTTAGCATGGCATTTTTTAATTATATCAATCATGGTATGCTTAGATTATATCAATCATGGCCTACTTAGATTATATCAATCATGGCATGCTTAGAAAATTCCACCATGCAAGTTCACATTTTCAATTACAACCTTAATTAAACCTCACTAATCGCATTCACCCCCCTTATTCTTGATTATTTAAGCTAAAGCGAACCAATATACTTTATTTTGCAAATTTTCTTGCCATTTTTTGTTATTAGTTAGCATTTACAACATCCATATGCGGAAAATGATAATAAAATAAATAAAGTGATAAATAAGCAAGAGAAAGGGATAAATTAAGTAAATAGGCTTATAGCCTAAAGATCAAGAAGGGTAAATAATAATACATAATTGAGGATATGCATATGGCCTGAATACATTTGATCTACAATTACATTTTTTATTTACAAGTGCGATACCCGAAGGAAGATAAAACTCAACATACATCTAACCTAAATCAACCTGCATCTAAAAAGTATCATAGGATATAACACAACAATCATGGTATAATTAGAATACAATACAAGATTCAGGTAATATTGTAAGTTAGATTAGGGTGATCGTAGCTTGATAGAATTAAAAATGGGAAATTCGATTATTAACAAATTTTATTATTGATTCTAATAAATGGTATAACTTAGGTCGGTTATTGGGCAAAAAGGTGTTTCCCTTTATTGGGGGAACCTAAACAAAGAGAAAACATAAGAAAACTAGGCAAAATGGGAAAAAAGGTATTTTACCTTCTTAGTTCAAAACAACTTAATATAAACACCGTAGGGGGGTGAATGCTTTACTTGGTTCTTTTTAGTGATTATGAAAATTCTTTTCCAAGTTTAGTTTTTAGATGTGTGTTGAGTGAAAATGTGATGAGCTTGGTCTAAAAGCTAAAAACTTCTTAGCTTCGCTGACTTAGTTTATTTTCAATCGCTAGTGAATACTTTACTCAGCTCCGATTGGTTATGAAAGTGAAAGATGCTATAAAGACAAATGACAAAGGATAAGACTTCAACACCTGTGGTTTTATCCTTCTTCGACTCCTAGCCTACCTCTAGTCCCCGGATTCCTTTCCGAGCTTTAATGCAATAGGTTTTCCTTCCTTCCTTAGGCAAAGAAGCCTTTACAGTAGGTAGACTCTATTACAGATTGTACCTTTCTTTCTAAATACCACTCAAACACAATTTGGTTACCCTTCCCAAACTATCACTCAGATTTTCCAATAAAAATTACTGAATAGAGGATTTCAACTTATAAAACATGTTGGATCCTTTACACTATTAAATCTAAAGTGATTTCTCTCTATTACAAACTAATTGGAAGATTTGTGTTTGCTATGGTTGCTTGATTTGGAATTTCTGAATGCTATGAATATTGGGACTGTATTTTAGCTCTTGAGAAATTCAAGGTAATTCACCAAGTTTGAACGCCTGCTTCAGTATTCTATTTATACTTGATGTTTTTGGAAGTAGTCGTTGCAAACTTCTAATCCTTACATATCTTCAATTTTACTTCTCTTTAAAACTTTCGAATTTGTCCATTTGAAATAAATTCCTGGATGTTTACAAACAGAAATTTCTAACATTGAAGCATGAGTTTAATTTGTTAATCCAAATGAGTCAAAAACTCGTTTCCTTCAAGTAATCAGTTTTGATAGAGAGGAGTACGATATGCAACATAGAAGCATGTAATTAGTTTACTTGCTAACGTTGCAGAGTTTTACAGAGACACTAAGAAATGGCACATGTCAGAGGATTATCTTTACACTTTAGTGACGAATCTCCAACATTCTGTACTCACACCTTTTCATTGTGAGGACCACTCCACTTGAATATCTTCTTTAATTTCAACACCTTTTCTCTTGAAAAGCATCAAAGAAATATTCCATTCGTCATAGAAACTGTTAAAAGCATTTGTGTCATATATTTCTCTAAGTGTAAATTAACTCAGCTTTTATAACTAAAAGCTTACTTAGCTTCATTGAGTCTATATCTTATAAATTATGTAGAACTAAGTTGAACTTAGCTTTCCTTACTGTAAACTATAACTTAATAAAAAAACATAGTAAATGAAGTTGCTTTCCCCTAAGCAAACTCAAGTAAACTTGATTAATTAAGAGTCTACTTAGTTTAATTAATTTCACTATCCTAGACAGTTTGTTATTTCCAAAACATTTAAGTATAGTGAAGTACTATTAACTTGGGTTCAATAATGTTCCCCATTTTGGAACAAATAACAAACTAGGTAGTAGAAGAGATTAATTGAATAAATAGTTTATAGATATAGAGGTACCCGATAGAGGATTTAAGGCTCCCCTAAGTTGTGTTAGCTCCTTAGTTAGTGTGGACTCCCCTATATTATGTGGATTTTTTCAGTTAGCTTAACTACGCCATACATAGAGGAATTTTCTTCCATTTAGGACTTTGTCTTACTTATCTTTTCTTTGAGGTTGGCCTTTTCTTTTATTCCTACATCAGTTTATAAGAAGAAATAACAAACATATTACAATAGATATAAAGTTAAAATGCTCTTAACTTGATAGCCAAAAAACATGTAATTATTTCATGGATAACAAAAGCTTAATCAGTATACAAAAGGTGTTCTAAGCTAAGTGATTACACATGAAGCCATATTATTGTTAAACATGATGTATGCCCTACAGGCAATTAGGGTGATATATCTTTATTAGTTATAATGCACAAATAATTTTCAGATTATTGTTTTCAACAATAATGGCATCGTTGTAGTTTATTAACGTGTTTAAATCATATACTTCACTGGTACCATATATATGTGTTGTTATATATGTGCATTGATAAGGAAAAGTCCATGACTACTTTATAGCGTAAAAGTGCGAGGACATAGTAGAGCTATGTGGCGTTAGAAATGCACACACGTATTACTATGAGCTAAAAATCCCTAGTCATTGTTTCATTGAGACTAGATATCAATGAAGCTAATAGACTAGCCTGTGTAGGCTTACTCCTTGGATTGGATCCAAGTAGCCGATCTCATGAGTTGAAGGTGGTACCTTGAGTTAAAACATGAATGTATTCGAGTAATACTTTGGAGACTGCTATATATAGATAACTATATCCATGTGTTGGTGTCATGTCTTATTGCAGTAGTAGTACAAGTATCCTTAAACTAGAGATATTGGTTATCTTATGTAGGATTTTCTATACTTTGGGTTATACTTATTCATATCCTGGTGATCAGAATGATACGAGTGATTACTAGTATAGTGATGATCACTCATTGGTAAGTCGAGTAGTCAAGATGGGATCCATCACTCTTGATATTGTGATATAGTGAGAGTTGTACCTTAAGGCTTGTTGTTGAAGAGACACACTCATAAACCTCTTATCTGTGTATAAGATTGATAGAACGGGTTTCTAGTCAATTTTGATACATTATCGCGAGTGGTATTCTTCGTGAACAAGTCTGATTCTAGGATAGCTACGACTATTACATGAGTTGATACATAATTTGAGCTTAATAAATTGGATGGTTCTTAACCTGATGGAAGGAGTGTATTATACTGGTTATAATTGCAAAACTAGATAAAGTCACTAGTAAGTGACATTCTGAGTATCGGGGGATCATACACCTTTGCTAGAATACCCATATGATGGTTTAGAGTTATCAGGTTCCATATCGGTCTAGAACACTGAGCCTAAATATTTTCGGATGGGAAGCCAAGTTTAGGTCAACCTCTAACAGCTCTATACTTCTGGATCCTATGAGATCACACATTTTGGGTCTTTTATTGAGCTAAGTGAATAACTTATAGACTGGGTTTATACGAAGAATAAAAGGGAAAAGGTTAAACTCAATTGGGTGAATTTTGGTCAGACCAAAATATTGAAGACAAAGGGGAAAAACCAAACCAGTGATCCGCAAGTGGATCTTGCAAGAAATATCACAAGAGTTCGCGAGGTAAGCCCACAAGTGCACTAGATGTGCTTATGGGCTAGCAAGCTCTACTTGGCAGCAATTACAAGAAAGCTTGCAAGCCCTACTAGCGCTTGTGGAGGCCCATGGGGGTTTTCATGAAATCTCACCAGCTTGATCTACTATGGGCTTATGAGATTTTTTACAAAGCTCGCAACGTGCAAGGCAAGTCCATGTGGGATTTGTGCAAAGCACAATCACACATAGGTTTGGGGGAGCAATTTTGCTACCCCCATCTTTCAAAGTACTTCAACTCAGCCTTCCTTCTATGTTTTGACAACTTTTCTTCATGAGCCTTTTGGGAGATCCTCCATGAGTTTTTTCAATGTCGCAAGAATTATTTTGAAGGCTCATTCATATTTTTAAGAGAGCCTTTAAGTTATATTTTCAGGTTGGTCTTCAAGCGGTTTGGTAGCTGCTATCCACCAACAGATTCTTCCTCAATGGAGGTTGTGGTAAGTAAAGATCCATGTGGATCAATCGTAGAGGCCGTCTTAGAATGAAGGCTATTGCTAACGGATTGTTGTTCATTTGTTCTATGGGAGCACCACACCAAAGGGAAGGGATGCATCAACTTGTAATGCTCTTAACATAGATGCTAGGTTTCTTTTATTAAGTTTTATAAACCTATGAGCATCTATGAAACGTTTCAACTTAGATTATATCAATCATTGCATGCTTAGGAGTTCATTTAGGGTTTGTTTTATATTTTGAAATTCCACCTTGCAAGTTTGCATGTTCAATTACTATCTTAATTAACTAGCAATGGCATTAGAGCATGACTTATGCTATGCATGATTGAAGATAATATGTTGAAATGATATTTTATATGAATTGATTAAAGTATGCTATGCATCACTTAGGTTTCAATTCCTGTCATAAATAATGATGTGATAACTAGATTATGGTTTTGCTCATACTTAGTCTAGGTGATTATCATATAAATTAACAATGTTTTACCACACATGTGAATGCTTTTAATTGACGGTCGTCCAGTACTTCTCTTGATTAAAATAACAAAATCTTTAAATCATAATTGTTTGTTGTACAATGAATCGAATTGATTTTAGCAATGATTGGACTTGGCTACACATTTACTCTATTTGAAATTCTCCTTCGATATTAGGTTCAAGCATACCCAAGGGACTTTTATGACTTAGTTGATTTCTAGTATGGGAATTGTATTCCGCATATGGTTTTACAACTGTGGTTTAAGTTGTTCAATTAAAACTTATAGACATAGGTGTAAGATGGATTAGGTACACATGTCTCTAGAAAGTGAACTCAAATGGACTAGCAATTGCAATGCAGATGGATGGGTTCCAACCATGGTTATATTGTTATGGCATAACCTACTATAGTGGGGGTCATAATGAATGGTTGTGGATGATACCTACTAAGGAAAATTGGTTGGACCAAATTTCTTGAATTCAATAGAAGGGGCTATTTGAATGTCGATAAAAATAGTAGGAAACATGTTTTCAATTAAAGACCTATATTAAATGCATGTACGTATACTAATGCTAAATAATTTATAACTAGGTTGAATATGATCACTTATGAAAATACTCGTATTGATATTGGTCCTCTTTTCAACATAAATTATGATGTTTACAATTCAATGATTAGTTTGAGCATGTTAGAGGAGTTCTCTAGAACTACTACCTGGATTATGTTTTGACTAATCCAAGTCCCAAATATCCCGACGAGAATGCTTTTGCATGTGAGATGATGATTATGAGAGGAATAAGGGAAACTATGTATTTATTGCAAAGCTTATTGAGGGGACTAACCAATAAATATGATTCTTTCAAGAAGATGCTTAAGGAGTGTTCTCCCAACTATACCTTGACCCAACTCATGGACTCGCTCAAGATTTATGAGATTGACTTTAGAAATAAACTCAAGTGTCAAGTGAATGTTAAGGACCTTAAGTTGAAAAACTTAAAGGTTTAAAAGTCAAGAGAAAGCTCATGAAGTAGTTAGAGTTGACGAGTGAAACTATTTCCCTACGAACAAGCTCATCAAATAATGGTGAAGGTATGATCATACTAGAGAGTTTCTCTAAAATTCCTTATGAGTATACATGGGTATTGGATATTGGTTATGGTACTCATATCTGTACTTCTATGCAAGGAATGTAAAACAGTAGGAGGAGCATGGATTGTTGCAATAGTCATAGGGACATATAGCCTTCATTTGCCTAGTGGCCTAGTTTTAGTTTTGAACAATTGCTACTATATTCTTGTTATCATTAAGAATATTATTTCTGTTGCACGTTTAGCAACAGATGGATTTGAAATTTTATTTTCCAATAATAATTATCAAATTCAACGTGATAACGTTCTTTATGCTTGTGTAATATGTGTTGATAACATTTATGTTCTAGATACTAAAATTGAAATTCTAAATATGAACATTGTTAAATACTCAAATTCAGTGGTTGAATCAATAGTCGTATCCTGTTTGAAATTTTTCCAAACAACTGCCCCTCCATTTAACATAAACACATAACTTGACTAGACTTATAATCATCCCTATCAGACTAAAAACTTGTGTTGTTTAATCCCTTCAAAGTGAAATCACCTTCTCCATATACTAAAAACATATCCTTAGTCCAACGTAAGTACTTGAGGATAGTTTTAACGGCCATCCTGCGCTTCTCACCTAGGTTAGATTGAAATCTGCTCATGATGCTCAAAGCATGTGAGACATTAGACCAAGTGCATACTATAACATACATGATGGAACCTATCACTGAGGTATAGGGTATTCCATTCATGCACATTCTCTCCTCTTATGTTCTCGGTCACTCAGATTTAGAAAGATTAATCCCTTGAGACATTTTTCTTGACTACTCAAGGTTAAATCTAGCCAAAACCTTATCTATGTATGTACTTTTCGAAAAATCTAGCAGCCTTTCTGGATCTATCTCAGTAGATCTTTATACCAAGTATAAAAGCTTCTTCTCCAAGGTCTTTCATGGAGAACTTCTTTGACAACCATGGCTTAACTATTAGAAGAAAAGGAATATCGTTTCATATTAATAATATGTCATCAACATATAATAAAAGGAAAACAATCGCACTCACACTAGCCTCTTTATATGCATAGGGCTCATTAGCGTTCGACATAAAACCAATTTCTTAGATTATCACGTCAAACCTAATATTCCTACACCCTAATTCTTGCTTAAACCTAATACCTTTCAGCCATCCTTTGATGTAAAACACTCAGGTTGTGCAATAAACACATCCCCATCCAGATTCCTGTTAAGGAATGATGTCTTCACATCCATCTGCCAAATCTCATAATCGTAATGAGCGGCAATGGCAAGGAGTAGCTTGATAAACTTCTGCATGGCCACCGGTGAAAAGGTCTCATCATAGTCAATGCCTACTTTTTGACTGTACTCTTTTGCAACCAGCCTTGCTTTATAGGTAACTATCTTACCATCCATGTTAGTTTTCTTCTGGAAATCCTGCTTGTATCCTATGGGCCTTATCCCACTTCGAGCATCAATCAAGCTCCAGACTTGATTTTCGTACATTGAGTCCATCTCCCACCTCATGGTTGTAAGCTATTTGTTGGATTCTAAACCTTCCATTGCCTCCTTGTAAGTCCTGGGCTCATCATCTTATATAAGGAAGAGTTGTTTATCATCAGAGATGAAAAACTTGTATCTTTCGGGAGCGACTGGACCCCGGCCTGACCTAAGCAATTTTAGTGTTATAATAGGCTATTCCATGCTTACACTATCCTGTGTATTAGTGTAGGTATAATCAGTTGATTGTCTGTTTGATCTTCTTTTGTGCTCAGCTCAAGACTGCTCCCACTAGCTATTGCAAGCATATGCTCATTTCGAGGAATAGAACATTTTTGGAAATAAGAACTTTTTGTTCCTTGGGATTGAAGAAGGTATACCCTATAGTCTACTTAGGGTATCCTACAAACAGACACCTGTCAGACTTTGCACCCAGCTTATCTGAACTCATCCTCTCTCCATAAGCAGGACATCCACTAACTCTTAGGTGAGAAAGAGCACATTTCTTACTATACATTAACTCATATCGAGTTTGATCAACAACTTATTTAGAGGGTACTCTATTTAGAATATAAGCTACGCTCTCAAGTACATAACCCCAAAAGGATCTGTTGAGTTGTGCTTGGCTCATCATGGACTGAACCATATCGATTAGGGTTTGGTTACTCCTTTCTGACACTCCATTGTGTTGGGGATTATAAGAAGGTGTCCTAGGATTAAATACCATTATCCCTTAGATAATCTTGAAACTCTTGGCTTAAGTATTCATCACCTCGATCAGATTGAACCATCTTGATACTTTTCCCAAGTTATTTCTCCACTTTAGTTCTGAAGTCTTTAAATTTCTCAAAACTTTAAAACTTGTGCCTCAAAAGGTACAAATAACCATATCGCAAATAATCATCAATAAAGGTTATGAAGTAGACAAAGACCTCATGTGTCTTAACAGTCATTAGACCACATACATTAGAATGTATTATTTCCAAAGTACTAGTGCCATGCTATCCCTTTTTGAAAGGTTTCTTAGTCATCTTCCCTTTAAAACAAGGTTTACACACATTATAAGATACCTAATTTATTGGGCCTAAGTCTCCACATTTGTGTAACATAGTTAAGTGAGTCTCATTTATATGGCCTAGATGACAGTACCATAAGTATAAGAATTCCTCATTATCTAATCTAAATTTCTTAACAATGTTCATATCTAGAATTTTGGTTTCAGTATCTAGAACATAAATGCCATCCATAGATATTCAACAAGCATAAAGAACATTATCATTTTTAATTTGACATTTATTATTAGAAAAGAAATTTTGAAATCTCTCTATTGCTAAAAGTACAACTGAAATAATATTCTTAGTGAAAACATGGATATAATAGCAATTGTTCAAAACTAAAACTAGGCCACTAGGAAAACAAAGGCTATATGTCCCTACAACTATTGCAGTAACCCATGCTCCATTTCCAAATCATAGGACTATTTCCCTCTTTGCAAGCCTCCTACTATTCTGCAATCCTTGCATAGAAGTACAGATATTAGTACCTCAACCAGTATCTAATACCCAAGTAGACTCATAGGGAACTGTAGAGAAACTATCTTTCATGAACATAACTTAAGTAGATGCCTTACTTGGCTTCTTCTTCACTTGTTTAGAAATTAGAGCTTTGCAATTATGTTTCCTGTGTCCGGGCCTTCCACACATGAAACATATTCCTGTGGGCTTCTCCTTTAAACATCCACATTTTTTACCTTCCGATTGATGGGTTTCAAACCTTTACCTTTGACCTAAGTTTTACTTGCCAAGGTAACTATTCCTTTAACCCTTAGACCTTTTTCAAAACTTATAAGCTTCATGATAAACTCAGATGTCTTGTTGTTCTTCCTTGACATAAGATAATCTTTCCCAAAGGGTGATATTTATGAGAAAGATTTTTAATTATAAGTTGTATGTCGTGGTTGGAATCTTTGTTGATTCATATTTGAGCCAATCTCCTTGAATAGTGTAAGTATTCTATGCATCGCTCAGTGACTAGGATCTCATCATCTTTCTAGAGTTATAGAGAAATCTCAATATTTCATTCCATTCAACTTTTATGCCTTCATGAAGTCCTCTAAGATGAATAACATGGATTTTATGTCCATAACTTCATGTTGTTTCTTAAGCTTCAAACTCATGGTTTCGAGGATCACTAGTGATAGCATGAAAGCACCTTTCTTGTGCTTAAGATATGCTTCTTTCACTTAAACAGGAGCCTCAACATTAGGATTAACTAGTTCTAGTTTACCTTGAACATAATCCATTTGGCTTTTCTCAAGCTCTTTTCTAAGAGCTTTGAACTAGTCATCATAATCGATCCATATTAATTTATTTCCAAGTATTGGATAGAGACTTCTGTTTGGATTCATTATTCAATCTAGATATAAGATAGAATTTGTATATGTACATGTACATGCATTAAATGTAAGGTCTTTATTTAAATACATAATTCCTACTATTTTCTCGACATTAAAATAGCCCCTTCTATTTAAATTCAAGAAATTTGGTTGAACTAACTTTCCTTAGTAGATAGCATCTATTCACAAGGTTTCAACTCTAATAACTCCTAGGATTTTTTATTTACTAATGAAGCCAAAAACCTTGTATCCCACTTTCCTACTGATAAGACATAAGTTCAAAATACGAACAAGTGTTGTTAGTACCGCTTATCTAAATAGAAAAATGGTAACCACTGCAAGTATACAGTTACAATGTAGTTTTAAATGATATCGATCCCATAGGGAAGGACTAGCACTGAAGATCAACAAGAAAAATGGAATAAAGAAAATATAATTTTTTTTGGATTTTAGTTTGGATGATTAGAATGAAGAATGGATGGATATATGAATGGAAGACTAGAGATTCTAAATATATAGAGTTTTCCTAGGAAATAAGTATAGCACAGAAAACATGCAAGTTCAACAAAGTTATTACGTTTACTAGACTAATTTAACATAATCGGTTCTAGACACTCAGATGTTCAATGATTCATCGCAGAGCAACACATGAAATGACTTTTCTAAATCTAGTGCAAATGAATTAAGATGATTATATAAACTTGGACAACAATATTACTATGCTTAGTACCGGGTCGCTCTCACATAGCCACATTTAGCAAGTTACCATTCCAAAAATGTTGGCTCACTAAACAGCATTAAAAGCATAGATCCAGTGACTATACACAATCTCGGTATCTCCGAAACAACTCTTAAAGTTAACTCAAAGGCATATAACTTGATTAATATAAAAGACTCAACATGAAATACGCATTATAACACATAGATATATCATAAACATTGAAATAGAAAGTATAAGTAGAAAGCAAAGCAAAGTTTTAAGGTATGCAAGTGAAAGCTAAAGTTGATCAAACCGTATCCACTCTTCAATGGGAGTCGTCAATTCCCTCAATTCATGCATCTACTTTGAATTTGGTCTCAGCTCGTACAGAACCTCCACTATGAATATCGATCAAATGAATGTTGAATAACGAAAACTTTTATTGATAAGTGATTTGCAAGTACACGTATCGCTTGAATATGTATAGAAATCTAGTGATCGAAACAAGGATTCGAATCACTTAAACATTTTCTCACTAACACTTATGAACGTAGCGAAAACTAAATAATTTCACTCTGTATCTACGCACACACTATATCTCTCACTTTACTAATTCCAATGCCACACCATGCATGAAATTTGTAAGGTTTGGAGCCCTATTTATGGAGTTTAAAGGGTTGCATATATCCAAACGAAGAGTTGTGTCCATTGGTGGAAGATTGCATAACTTCATCGTGATTGGTTGAGAAGCTTTAATCTTATCCAAAATGGATAGGAATCTATTCATGATTGGTTGACTTTTGATAAGTGTCTTTTCATTGGTAGTTGATGGTGGTTCATCATTCTTATCTAGCGGTTGGTAGTTAAGAAGATTTGACCAAAAAACCATCCAAGTCGCGACTGCCATATACAAGTCATGATCGCGATATATAAGTCGTGACCATGAATCTTTGTTTGATAATTTTCTGCTTCTGAAGTGTATCAAGTCACGATCGTGAATTGTGTTTTTCTTCAGAATTCTTCTTGTAACTTCATCGATCTTTGACAACTTCGATCCTAAGCCAAATCTTTAAGTTCTATGCATCATTTCATACCTTTTTCACTTTTTTTACATAGAATTCCACTTTAGATCATTTTACTCCCAAGATTTACCTAGTATCTGCATTTTCACCAAAAACAACTACATACCACGTGAAATATTTTATTTGAAGTATAAAAATGACTTAAGCTATAGTGTTTAGTGTGTAAAATTATATTGATAATAAGTGTAATTGTGCACTTATCATACCCCCACACGTAACTTTTTCCTTGTCCTCAGGGTAAATTCAACAGAAGTGTAAAAATTGGTAATCAAGTTCATACCTCATTTGATGAAAGACTATTGCAGTGATTACCACATTCCCACATTGCATAGAATTCAAGTAGAAGTTTGAAATTTCCCACAAATAAGTAATGTGCAATTTATATAGCTTAGTTGCATACCTTTGTTCTTAATGGAGAGTCAATCGAATCGCATCTTCATACAAGCATTATATACATACTCGAATATTTCTTTCTCTTAAGCATAGTATAAAGTATAAAGGACATAGAAAGCACACTTTGATTAATTTTCGCATTTTTAGGTAACCTAGGATGCTAAAACACGTGGTTGCATTTTTTGCTCCATACCACTCTCCCCTTTTTTCAATGGTTGCATTTTATGCTCCATACTCTCTTATTTTTTTTCTTTTAAGCATATGTTTTTGTAGTACTTTATACTTTGCACCCATTTTTCGTGCTATGCTTTCTTTTCTTTTTTTCACTCAATGAATGGTTGCAGTTTCTGCTCCGTACCATTCCTCACCTTTTGCATAACTCATTGGTTATCCTCTCTTTCTTTTGATTTTTCTTTTAATACCCTTATCCTTTATTGATCAATTTCAAAGTATTATGGTTATAGTTTCCCAACACTTTAAACACACTCAATACTTATAGGACTTATTATATTTGCATATAAAACTCATAGTAAGAATACTATTATATATTACTCCACTTAAACTTTTCGGAAGCATTAAACTAAAACTATATAACTTATACTACTAATTCATGTTGCATTGAAATATATATCGAAACTTACTTGGAATGTTGCTCTCGAATGTTACTCACCACTCATCCTTGTCAAATGCTAAATGTTGTGCTAAAAACGTTCAATTTCAACATGCGCTCAAAATTTGCACTAATATCAAACTTGTAATTCCTAAAAGTTTGATGTTAGTAAAGTATAAGGAATAGATAGTGGACAAATAACACGAAAATCAATAAAAAATTTCAAATTCTTCGATTTTTTTATTTTATTTAATTTTTTTTGGATTTGACGGGATTTTTACAAATGCCCCCCCACACTTAAAAAACACAATGTCCTCATTGTGAGACATTTAATAAAAATAAAAAACTAAAGC
The DNA here is from genome assembly GCA_949673415.1 of Euphorbia schlechtendalii. Lineage (NCBI taxonomy): Eukaryota > Viridiplantae > Streptophyta > Magnoliopsida > Malpighiales > Euphorbiaceae > Euphorbia > Euphorbia schlechtendalii. The sequence continues at coordinate 42,056 of CATIWQ010365536.1, forward strand.
TAAAGCTAGTCTAAAAATAGAATTGAAAAAGAGAAAGCAAAGTAAAGAATAAACCCGTTCTATTGTGAAGGAGAATTCGGGGGACTAGGAGTGAATTGACAATTTGTTTTCTAAAGAATGAAAGTAATTTTCGAAGCATCAATTTATTACTTTTCTTTAGAATCTTCATGTCTTTCTTCATAACTCCAAGTTCCGCTTGGTAATTGTCCAATTTAAGTTGCATGCTCTCCTTCCAATCTTTCGGAGCTTCTTCGTCTTCTTCTACGTTTTCTTCTACGTTCATTGGAGCTTTTCCTTTGTGACGGCTAACGGTTGGATTTGATGGTCCGATGGAAGAATTTTCTTGAATCAAGTTGAGTTTCTTGATGCGATTGGAGTAGGAGTAGAAAGAATGGACACCATCGTGTTCTTGAAGTAGTCCGGTGTTTTTCAAATAATTCCCATCCATGTAGCGAAAATACTCACCCAGTTGTTGGACATAGGGGAGTTCACCTCTTGCACCCAAGATGATAGCGGTTATAATTTCGGCCGCTCCAATCTTGCTTCTCATGCTTGTTGAGTTCTTCTTTATCATATCCCATATGATATCCACAAATACCGCTTTTTTTTTCATCATAGCACAAGAAAGAATAAACAAGTCTTTCTTTTGGACCTTTGTATTCTCTACTCGATAAAATACCGAAGTGGAAAGGTATTTGTGAAGAAGAAGAATGCATTTATTCTTAATAAATTTGTTAGGAGAGTTTTTGGGATCGAAGACTCTCTTACCCGATAATTCTGTCCAAACTCGATTTGATTGAAAAGAATCCGTCATGCTTGATGAATTGATAATCTTGAAACAGAACCAATCACCCATCATCTCTCTTGTGACTGTATATTGTTGCCATTGATTACGAAATTGAATCGTCCTCTTCCTTGAATCTTCATATTCAAATGTCACTACACATTCGAGAATCCAATCTCGATTTTACGAAAAATGTAAATTCACAAATCTTGTAAGACTAAGAGCTGATAGGTATATCTCCATCTCTTCATAGAGATTCAAAGTTTCTAAGAAGACCAAATCGAGGAATATCATCCCGGTGATATCCAACTTGTTGAGCTTTTGAAAGCGTTTACCTTCTTCTCTTGTCCTTAAAGGGAAAGGACAATCATACTCTTCTTGGTATGATTGGGTTCCTCTTCTATTTGTTGATTTCTTGACACGAGTCATATTGGTTTGAAGTAAAGGGTGAAAAGGTTTTGAATGTAGAAGGTTGAAGATGAAGAATTTCAGAGATTTGTAAGCTTTTGAAAGGATGTGGTGGCTAGGGTTCAACTTGGACCTATTTATAGAGGTTTAAGGGGTCTCTAATTGGTCATAATTGATAATATAGCCGTTTATGCTCAAAACTAGCCGTTAGTGGCGGTTACGGACATTTGTCACGTGTCTGATCACGATTTGTAACGGTTATAATTTGCCCGTGTCGCGATCGCGAAGGCTAGTCGTGATCGTGACTTTCTTCACGATAGAAACGAAATGTTTTGATATCCAATATTCACGAGAGCGAATTGTGTCGCGGGGTCACGATCTTCTTATTCTTCAAATTTCTTCTATTTTTAGACTTGCACCTATAAAAACTTAGAAACAAAAACACAAACAAACTTTGTTAAATATAAAAGACAAATATTTACTATTATACCTTGATTTTTCATGGTAAAGATAGCAATTGAACATCAACGTCTTGTTATTCAAATTTTTCATTTCATATTCAACAAATATTTACAAACTAACAATGAAACGCATACAAACAAACAAGCAAACAAACACAACTAAACTTAACAAGAAACACTATACAAGGTTCTTATATGAAAAGAAAAGAAAAACTATTCATTCAGGAGTTAACGATTCAATCATCTGATTAATCTTATAACGTGACTTCCGCAGATCTCTTTCAACATCATACACCAAAGTATGGATGTTGTTAATTTTGTGATGAATAGAGATTTGATCTTCCATTAATTCATTCAACTTCCTCTCAAGATTGGCTGAACTACTCCTTTCTTTCTTAGCGATTTCTCTTTCTCACTTTTTATCGGCTTCTACTCGCTCATCCCATGATTTTCAATCATAGGTTATCCTATTTTCACCAATGCACTTAGTTAAAAATCCGTACTTGATGAAAATTTTCGTGTTAGTTCCGGAATTTCATCTTCGTCAGTAAAGACTTCTGCACAACAAGGTAATCTTCCAATTTATCCTAAAAAATTCGCTATAGTTCGACACCCATACATTATCCTACCAGGATCAATTACAGCAGACAGAAGAGTCCCCATCATAATTCCTGATATGTGCACAGGTAAGCCATTCCAAACTGCTTCCAAGATAAATAATTCTTCAGGAATGACTGCGTCGGAACTAGATCTACCGAAAAGTGCACTACTTAGATAGAAGTGCAACGTGAGCAAACAGGGGTCTCGGATCCATAGGCCATATGCAAATTCCTGTTTGTATTCTTCTTTTCTAGTAAGGCGAATCCAAGTTGGTAGTGGATCCTAACCAGGAAGCATTTTGTAGAAACAATCTTTAGGGAATCCCAAATTCTGCTCCAATTTCTTCCTCGACAATTTATTCTTCTTCCCTTAATGAAGAAGAAATTATAGACAATCCATCTTAGCATTTGCCCAAACTAACGATATCAACATCTCCTTACAGTTATCATCGCTATTCCCAATATTCATAGAGGAATAGAGAACGAAGTTTAGAATCCTAAGATAATACATTACCCTCTCATAGATTCCTAGATGAATGAAACTATTCTTATGGATAACATAAGAACTTGTGAATTCTGCATCTCTGATGGTTTCGAAATGATCACCTTCCTCTTGAGAGAGAATAGGAAAAGGTGCTTCATACCACTCTTGCAGATCCGAAGGAGGAATGAGAATAGATTGGTTAGAGTGTACCATTTTGAAGAAAAGGATTGGTTGATTTTCAAGGTTTGGAACAAAGATTTTGTCCGAAGAAAAAGGAATTTCTGATTTCAGAAGTGAAGGATTATGAGAATTAGCATTCTATATATAGAATTTGAGAGAAAACGTTGAAAAACTGCTCAAACTGCTGCAGTTTTCGCTCACATCGTGATCGTGATCCTAGGTCACGAACGTGACTAAACTAAAAACAAGAAACAGAAAGTTTTAACAAGAATTCACGAGCGCGAATAGAAGTCGCGAACGCGAATAAGGAAAATAGAAGAAAATCTTCTATTTATCAAGAATTCAGATGTCTCACCTCCAAGATGATTATTTCATAATCTTTTCATATCTAGAATACAATTAGAAAATTGTATAATACAGGAATTGAAATAAATAGATATAATTAATCTCTAGAACGCACTTGCCTTCCCCGGCAGCGGCTCCAAAAACTTGTTCGCATGGTTTCGAATTTAAAAACTCCTAGGATTTTTTATTTAATAATGAAGCCAAAATACGTTTGAGCATAGTAATATTGTTGTCCAGGTTTATATAATCATCTTAATTCATTTGCACTAGATTTAGAAAAGTCATTTCATGTGTTGCTCTGTGGTGAATCATTGAATATCTGAGTGTCTAGAACCGATTATGTTAAATTAGTCTAGTGAACGTAATAACTTTGTTGAACTTGCATGTTTTCTTTGCTATACTTATTTCGTAGGAAAAATCTATATATTTAGAATCTCTAGTCTTCCATTCATATATCTATCCATTCTTCATTCTAATCCTCCCAACTAAAATTCAAAAATATTTTATTTTCTTTATTCCGTTTTTCTTGTTGATCTCCTATCGATAAGATATAAGTTCAAAATACGAAACAAATGTTGTCAGTACGCTTATCTAAATAGAAAAATGGTAACCACTACAAGTATACAGTTACGATGTAGTTTTAAAAGATATCGATCCCACAGGGAAGGACTATTTCTAAAGATCAACAAGAAAAATGGAACAAAGAAAATAAAATATTTTTGGATTTTAGTTGGGAGGATTAGAATGAAGAATGGGCAGATATATGAATGGAGGACTAAAGATTCTAAATATATAGATTTTTCCTACGAAATAAGTATAACAAAGAAAACATGCAAGTTCAACAAAGTTATTACGTTCACTAGACTAATTTAACATAATCGGTTCTAGACACTCAGATATTCAATGATTCATCGCAGAGAAACACATGAAATGACTTTTCTAAATCTAGTGCAAATGAATTAAGATGATTATATAAACCTGGACAACAATACTACTATGCTTAGTACGGGTCCTTCTCACATAACCACATTTAGCAAGTTACCATTCCAAAACTATTGTCTCACTAAACAGAGGTAAAATCACAGATCCAGTGATTATACACAATCTCGTTAACCCCGAAACTACTCTTAAAGTTAACTCAAAGGCATATAACTTGATTAATATAAAAGACTCAACACGAAATACGCATTATGACACAGACTTATCTTAAACTTCAAAATATAAAGTATAAGTAGAAAGCAAAGCAAAGTTGTAAGGTATGCAAGTGAAAGCTAAAATTGATCAAACTGTATCCACTCTTTAATGGGAGTCGTCAATTCCCACAATTCCTACGTCTACTTTGAATTCGGTCTCGGCCCGTACAGAACCTCCGCTAGGATGCTATTCTTTGTGAATATCGAACAAACGAATGTTGAAGAATGAAAACCTTTATTGATAAGTGATTCACAAGTACACTTATACAACAATCGCTCGAATATGTAGAGAAATCTAGTGATCGAAATAAGGATTCGAATCACTTAAACATTTTCTCGCTAACACTTATGAACGTAGCGAAAACTAATTAATTTTGCTCTCTATCAATGCACACACTATATCTCTCACTTTTCTAATTCCAATGCCACACCATGCACGAAATTTGTAAGGTTTAGAGTCCTATTTATAGAGTTCGAAGGGTTGCGTCTATCCAAACAAAGAGTTGTGTCCATTGGTGAAAGATTGCATCACTTCATTGTGCTTGGTTGAGAAGCTTTAATCTTATCCACAATGGATAGGCATCTATTCATGATTGTTTGACTTTTGATAAGTGTCTTTTCGTTGGTAGTTGATGACGGTTGATCATTCTCATTTGGCGGTTGGTAGTTAAGAAGATTTGACCAAAAAAACATCCAAGTCAAGACCGCGATATACAAGTCCCGACCGTGTATCTTTGTTTGACAATTTTCTACTTCTAAAGTGTATCAAGTCGCGACCGCGAATTGTTGGCATGACCGTGAATTGTGTTTTTCTTCAGAATTCTTCTTGTAACTTCACCGATCTTCGACAGCGTCGATCCTAAGCCAAATCTTTAAGTTCGACGCATCTTTTCGCACATTTTTCACTCTTTTTACATAGAATTCCACTTTGGATCATTTTACTCCAAAGATTTACCTAGTATCTGTATTTACACCAAAAACAACTACATACCACTTGAAATCTTTTATATGAAGTATAAAAATGACTCAAACTATAGTGTTTAGTGTGTAAAATTATATTGATAATAAGTGTAATTATACACTTATTAGAGATTTTCAATTAATGAGATTATTTCATAAAGTAAAACAATATCCAGAAGTAGACCTCCTTATATCTAAATCAATAGCATAATCAGAGTCACAAAAACCTTCAATATTAATCTCATTCTTAGGAACTTTACCATACAGCAAACACACTGAGGAACTACCATAAAGATACCTCCCTAACCATTTAACAACATTCCAATAAATTTTATTTGGATTAGACATGTATCCGCTAACAAGGCTAACAACATAAGCAATATCTACCCTAGAACAAACCATAGAATACATATAAGAGCCAACAACATTCTGATAAGGGACATTAAGCATAAAATCAGTTTCTTCAACACTTAAATTTAGAAGCAAAAAGTTTAAATTGAGCTCCAATGAGAGTACTAACAACCTTATTTTTATTCAACTCAAAATTACCTAAAACCTTTTCAATGTATTCCTTCTGAGTTAACATAAGTGTTCCCTTATTTCTATCTTTGAAAATGTCAATCCCTAAAACTCTCCTAACAGGACCAAGTTCCTCCATTTCAAAGGCAGTATTTAGTTTTTCTTTTTACTTGTTAATTTCAAGTTTATTCCTACAAGCAATTAACATATCATCCACATATAACAGATAATAAATATAGTCATTTTCAGCAAGTTTGTTATAATAGACACATGAATCATAGTTGCTTCTAGAATACTTTAAACTAACCATAAATTCATCAAACTTTAAATACCATTTTCTTGGGGACTGCTTGAGACCATAAAGAGATTTTTTAAGTAAGAAAACATGATTTTCAAAAACTTTGACAGAGAAACCTTCAGGTTGAGACATATAGAGTTCATCAGTCAAATTCCCATGTAAGAAGGCAGTCTTAACATCCATTTGTTTAAGTTCCAAATCATATAAAGCAACCAAAGATAAAAAAAGTCTTTATAGAGACATGCTTAACAACAGAAGAAAATATTTCTTTACAGTCAATTCCCTCTATTTGGGAATATCCTTTAGCTACTAACCTAGCTTTAAATCTTTCTTTTTCAACACCAGGAATAGCATGTTTTTTCTTAAAGATCCACTTAGACCCTATAACTCTTTTCCCTTCAGGTTTAGGAACCAATACTTAAGTGTTGTTTTTAGACAGAGACTCAAGCTCATCTTTCATAGCTTGAACCCGGTTAGAACTGTCTCTTCCAGTTCTAACTTCATTAAAGGATTTAGAATCATCAAACTCAATACATTTAGCATTTAACACAACAAAATCAAGCATGCCAAAGTAATTACAATCATAAATAACGTAATCTTTGAATCTAGAGGGCAATCTAGATTCCCTCCTAGGTCTTTGATTAGTTTCAAAAGAAGGCAAATTTACAAGATCTTGGTTTTGATTGTTAATCTCATTTTCATTCTCATCATTGTTATAATTATCAAACTGATTATCAATAACATTTTCATGTTCATTTTGATTACCTAACACAGTTTGATCAAGCTTTTCAAGCTCTACCTCAAACAATGATTTATCACTTTGAGTTTGATCAGATTTATTTATGTCACTTTTAGGAAAAACTTGTTCATTAAAAGTTACATCCTTATTGATAATAATCTTATTTTCAGTAAGGGACCAAAGTTTATAACCTTTAATACCAGAGGGGTATACTAAGAAAACACACCTTTTAGCCCTAGGATCAAGTTTTGACTCTTTAAAGTAAGTATAGGCCAAACAACCAAAAGTTTTAAGATTGGTTAATTGATAGGTTTGTTATACCACAATTCATTTGGGCACTTAAAACCTAAGGCAGAGCTAGTGGTTCTGTTTATAAGATAACAGGTAGTGGCAAAAGCCTCAGCCAAAAAATAATGGCTTAAACCAGACTCTAGCAACAAACATCTTACTTTATTCAAAATTATCCTACTATGTCTTTCAGCTGCACCATTCTATTATGGTGTATACACACAGGTCCTATGTCTAATGATTCCATTATTATCACATAATTCATTAAACTCAGTATTTATGAATTCTAAACCATTATCAGTTCTTAAGGTTTTAAATTTAAGATTTGTCTGATTTTGATTAAGGGTTTTCCGCTTAGTGAATTTTGAAAACAGATCATTTTTATTCTTAAGGAAATAAATCCAAACTTTCCTAGAGTAGTTATCAATAAAGGTGACAAAGTAATGTGAACCAGACAAGCAAGTCACTGTGAATATATTCTAAAGGTGCATTACAGACACAATTTGAAGTTTTAAAACTCTGCTTATGGGACTTTCCCATTATGCAGATGTCAAAAGACATTGAGTTAACATTTCTAGGCACGTTTAATTGAAGATTATTCTTTAAGGTATATAGGCCTTTGTTTCCAATGTGACCTAGTCTTTTATGCCAAAGATCAGATTTATTAGTTTGAGATACAAAAGCACATGAACCAGATATAGCAGAACCAAGCAAATAATACAAACCATTAGATAGTTTCCCCTTTAACAGAAATTTTCCATTTTTAATAATCTCAAGTTCTCCACCTTGAGCATTAAACTCTAAGCCCTTGCTATCAAGGTAACTTAGGGAAATTAGATTTCTCTTAATCTTAGGAACATGCCTAACATCATTTAAAACAACTTCAGTTCCATTTTCAATTTTAAATCGAATTTTCCTAATGCCAAGAATTTCACAGGAGGAACCATTTCCCATCAGTACTAGGGAAGGCAACGGATCCCGGACCTGGTCCGGATCTCGATTTTTTGGACCCGTCGGATCCGGGTCCGGGTCAGGGTCCAGGAAACGGATCCGGGTCCGGGCAATGAAACCCGGATCCGGACCCGGATCCGTATTTAAATATTAATTGTATTTTTTATTTATTATTTACCCCAAAAATATTGGATAATTAATATTATTTGATATCCACATAAATCCAATTGCATGAATATAATTAAATGAGCAT
>CATIWQ010365564.1:0-13849 GCA_949673415.1 Euphorbia schlechtendalii
AAAAGCACTAATAAGCAATAAAGATGTCTTGATTATTATTAATAATAATCCAAAACTGTTTGTACATTATAGCTAATAAATATATATCGCCTTAATTGCATCTAGGGCGTACATTATGTCTAACAATCTCCCACTTTCACTGGAGCCAATTGCCCATGTGCTTCATGTCATACTCGTTAACATGATGGTTATACTTAACCTTAGTTAATGGCTTCGTTAGTCCCTCCGCTAGATTCTAATCCATAGGAATGTATTCTAAGCTTGTATCCTTTTTAGGTACTATCTCCTAAATGAGATGGTACTTTCTAAGTACGTGTCCATTTTGTTGACGGGACTTTCCTTTGACTAAGCAATAGCCCCTTTGTTATCGCAATAGACCACTATTAGGTTCACAATGTTGGAAAACACACCGAGATCACTAATAAATCCCTTAAGCTAGACAGCTTGCTTAATTACTTTAGAAGCACCTATATACTCAGATTTAGTGGATCAATCAGCAGTCATATCATGTTTGAAACTTTTCCATACAAGTGCCCCTCCAATTAAAAGAAACGCATAACCCGACTAGGACTTATAATTATCCTTGTTAAACTGAATACTCATGTCAGTGTATCCCTTCACAAAGAGATCACTTTCTGCATAAACCGAAAACATATCCTTAGTCCTTTGTAAGTACTTGAGAATAATTTTAAAGGCTATCCAGTGCTTCTCACCTGGGTCTTATTGAAATCTGCTCGTGACACTCAACACATGTGAGATGTCAGGCCGAGTGCATACCATAGGATACATGTGTATCCTATCGCTGAAGCATAGGGTATTCCATTCATATGCACTCTCCTCTTGTGTTTACGGACACTCAAATTTAGAAACCCGTGAGACATTAGGAGATAACCCTTTCCTGACTGGTCAAGGTTAAATCAAGCAAAAACTTTGTCTACGTATGTACTTTGAGAAAGACCTAGTATCTTTCTAGATCTATGACGGTAGATCTTTATAACTAGTATAAAAGCTACTTCTCCAAGGTCTTTTATGGAGAACTTCTTTTACAACCATAACTTTACTATCTAAAGAAAAGGAACATTGTTTCCTATTAGCAATATGTCATCTACATATAATACAAGGAAAACGATCACATTCCCACTAGCCTTCTTATATACATAGGGCTCATAGTGTCTGATACAAAACTAATTTCTCGGATTTTCTCGTCAAACCTAATATTCAAATTCCTTGATGCTTGCTTAAGTTCATAAATGGACCTTAGCAACTTGCATACCATCGAGCCATCCTGAGATGTGAAACCTTTAGCTTGTATTATGTATACATCCATATCAAGGTTCCCTTTAAGGAACATAGTTTTCACATCCATTTGCTAGATCTGAAAATCGTTATGAGCAACGATGGAAAGGAGTATTCTGGTAGACTTTAACATGGCCACTGGTGAAAAGGTTTTATCATAGTCCATGCCTTCCTTTTAACTGTAACCTTTTACAACTAGCCTTGCTTTATTGGTAATCACATTACTGTTAATGTTGGTCTTCTTCTTGAAAACCCACTTGCTAACTATGGGCTGAATCCCACTTGGAGCTTCAACCAAGTTCCAGACTTGATTTTCGTACATGGAGTCCATCTTTGACTTCGTGGGTGTAAACCATTTGTCAACTTCTGAGCCTTCCATTGCCTCCTTGTAAGTCTTGGGCTCATCATCTTCCATAAGGAAGATGTTCCTATCATTTGTATTGAAATAACCATATCACTTGGGAATGATTGGAGCTCGACCTGACCTACGCAATGTTCGTGTTATAATAGGTTGTTCCATGCTTACACTTTCTTATGTAACAGGTTCAGGAATAATCATTTGATTTTCTATTTGATCCTATTCAACACCTAGCTCAAGATTATTCCCACTAGGTTTCATAAGTACGTGTTCCTTCTTCAGGAAATGAGAATTCCTAGAAACAATTACCTTTTGTTCTTTTGGATCATCAATGGTATAACCCATAGTCTCCTTAGGCTAACCAGCAAATAGACACATGTCAGACTTAGCACCCAACTTTTCTGAACTTGTCCTCTTTACATAAGCAGGAAATCCCCAAACTCTCAGGTGAGGAAGAGCTAGTTTCTTACCATACCAAATTTCTCATGGTGTTTGATCAATTGCTTTTGAGGGCACTCTATATAGAATATAAATTGCTCTCTCAAGTGCATAATCCCAAAAGGATTTGCTGAGTTCTTCTTGGCTCATCATGGACCGAACCATATCGAGTAGGGTTTGATTTCTTCTTACTGACACTCCATTGTGTTGGGGTGTATAAGGTGGTGTCCACCAGGATAAAATATCATTATTCACTAGATAACCCTAAAAATCTTGGCTTAAGTATTCATCACCTCGATCAGATCAAAGGGTCTTGATACTTTTCCCAAGCTATTTCTTTACTTTGGTTCTGAACTCTTTAAATTTCTCTAAACTTTCAGGCTTGTGCCTCATTAGGTACAAATAACCATATCATGAGTAATCATCGATAAAGGTTATGAAGTACACGAAAACAACCATGTGTCTTAACACTTATTGGACCACATACATTGGAATGTATTATTTCCAAAGTACTTGTGGCACGCTGACCCTTTCCTTTGAAAGGTTTCTTATTCATCTTACCCTTTAAGTAAGGTTCACACACCCTATAGGATTCCCATTCCATTGGGCCCAAGTCACCACATTTGTGTAACTTAGTTAAGTGAGTCTCGTTTATGTAGCCTAGACGACAATGCCATAAGTATGAAGATTTCTCATTACATAACAATTTCTTAAAAATGTTCATATTTAGAATTTCAATTTTAGTATCTAGAACATAAATGCCATGCACACATATTCCACAAGCATAAAGCACATTATCTCAAATTCATCAGTTGTTAAATACGGAATAGAAATAATATTCTTAGTGATAGAAGGAATATAATAGCAATAATTCAAAACTAAAACAAGGCCACTAGGCAAGTGAATGCTATATGTCCCTACAGCTGTTGGAGCAACCCGTACTCCATTTCCAACTCTTAGGTCCATTTCCCTCTTTGCAAGCCTCCTGCTATTCCGCAACTGTGAGCACAAGATTTTGTACTAGCTCGCGCGTTTAATGATGACGGTTTTTTCAAGATTTTATCCTTGAATCACACAACTTTCGAGTATCCTTACGTATCCAAATGGGAATCCTCCTCGTCTCTAATTCAGAAAGATGTTTTCAATAAAATTATTTAATTTTATTCAGAAATTAATTAATTAAATAAAAAAATGAAAATAAAAAAAATTTCAAAAATGAAAACCCGAGGGGACTGAATCCCGGGCTGGCCTCGTTGGCGAGAGCCTCGCAAGAGGTTGGTGAGGAAAGCCTCGCCAATGTCCTTGGCGATGCCTCGCGAAGGACACGGCGAGGAGCCTCGCCAGGATTTTCTCTGACGAGGCCCCTCGTCGGAAAAACTTACCATTTTTGGATTTTCCAGGATTTTTTTATAAATAGTCGGACCTTTTTGGATTAAGAGGGGCTCGGAAATTCAGATAAAAATTCTCTCTTTCAGATAAAAAAAATACAAAACAATAATACTTTCTTTTCTTCTATTTTTTCTCGGATCCAAAACACATTTGGATCTCGAATCTCTTCATCTTAAAATCAAATTTCTTTATTTTTTTTCTTCTTAAATCCTCAAATATTCTCAGGTCTAAAAAAATTTAGAACCCGAGTTTGATTATCTTTTGGATAAATAAACACATATTTTCCAGTTAAATTACACTAAAATTCCAAGAATTAAACGAAGATTTTTTGAACTTTCACATCAACAATTTCACCTAAACTAAAGGACGAGGAAGACTTCCAAAGGCCGAACGGATACGTCGAAGTGGATTCATACCAAAAGGGTAAGCCTCTGAGTTCCTGCTTTATCTTGTGTTTCCGATGTTGTTCTACATGTGAACCTAGGAATATTTTTATTTCTTTTATTATGTAAATAATGTTGTAATTCTCTTCTTCATCTTTTTCTTTTATTATTTTATTATAAATATGTATTAGAATACCCCAACAAAGGGAATTAAAATTATTCCCGGATAATAGACCTCACCTTTTGCCATGCGGTCATTTTCACTAATAAAATTGACCAACATACGTGTAAATAAAAATGAACTATTTTTATTTAAATTAACAACTTTAAAATCTTTGATGTTTTAATTACGCCACATGGGCCTCGCTAAAATCAAATCGAACATATGTGATATCCCATGTGCTAACCTTTGTGGATACAGGTTAGATGTTTGTTTAGGATTTTAATTTTCCTTCGGGTATCACATTTTCATTTTTTTGGGAAATGTAATTAATAAGTTAGCGAGCGGTTGCATCCCTTGATTTTTGAAAGCCTTGTAATTTTTATTTTCCGCATTTACTTACTATTTTGTGAATGGATTTACTGCATTTTCAATATGTGAATCATGCATGTAAACTCGAAAAACAACCTAAGCGCGAATATGCGTAACTAAGAGAATACGGTTTTCTGTAGATGTAATATAATGTGATCACATAAGAAACTTATCCCAAACCCGAATATCTGTGTCTTAGTGGGCTGTCCCCCGGACGTTAAGCCTCACAGGACACTAATTCATGGAAAGAGCTAATCTAGGTGGCGACTTCACACTAAGAGATGGTGGATTCGGGTTCGAACCGATCTAAAACATTTTTGCTTTTCTCTTTCAACCTTTTTCTCGGGTCCTCGACCCGATGTACCTTTTTTCAAACACCCCGGTGAACTACGCTTATGAAACCGCGCACTCGTGGCCCACCGCTCCGTGTCGCCCACTCACAGCAACCCCTGCACATAAGTACAGATTTGAGTACCACAACCAGTATCTAATACCTTTGTAGACTCATAAGTAACTGTAGAGAAACTCTCTAGTATGAACATACCTCTAGAAATTCGAGCCACAACCCTCATCATTAACTGATGAGCTTGTTCTAAGAGAAATAATTTCCCTGTTTAACTCTAGACGCTTCATGAGCTTTCTTTTGACTTTTAAACCTTTAAGCTTCGTCAACTTAAGGTCCTTAGTATTTACTTGCACCTTGAGTTTATTTCTTATTGGACAACAATCCGTGAGCACTAGCCTCCAAAATAAGATAGCCTATATGATTCATCCATGCTGATCCTGACGGACCAAAACCTCCAGTAGAGGAAGAACTTTTTGGAGACATTAGCTGCTAGACCATTGAAAGACAAACCCGAAGATATAACTTAGAAGACTCTTTTTAGAATATGAATAAGCCTTCAAAAGAATTCTTGCTAAAGTGGAGAAACTTGTGGAGGATCTCACAAAAAGCTTGCGAAGAAAGATGTTAACCTCAGAAAAAAAGGTTGAGCTGAAGTGAATTAAATGGATGGGGTGGACCACTATTTATAGTGGGAGGGGAGCAAAAAGCTCACCTCAAAAACCAATGCGGGATGGGAATATTCCCATCCCACATGGGGTTTGCAGAGTGGAGCTCAAATTCGATGCTGGTCAACCCGCGCGCAAAGCCCGCGTATGCGGGATGTGCAATTGCCACAAGGCAAGCCCTAATAGGCTTACTGGCCATAGCTAGTAAGCTTGCACTGCAGGCACACGCAAGTGCTGCTTAGCATGCTTTGGCATTGTGGCAGCGCATGCTAGCAACCCGCGAGCCAATTTTCTCGCAGGGTAGCTACACAGACCCCACCTGCGAACATCTCGTGTTCGTGGGGCCTTAAGTTACAACTCCCATTATATCACTATATCAGGAGCAATGGATCCCATCTTGACTACTAGGCTTACCAACGAGTGATCATAACTATACTCGTAATCACTTGTATCATCCTAATCACTAAGGTATAAATAAGTGTGACCTAAAGCATAGCAATTGGTACAAAAGGTAACATTATCTCAGGTCTAAGGATACTTGTACTTCTACTGCAATAAGACATGACACCAACACATGGATATAGTTATTTTCAAGTGCTTGTCTTATAGCGGTCTCTAATTTAATACTCGAATACATTCATGTGTTAACTCAAGGTAACACCTTCAGCTCTTGAGATCGTTTGCTTGGATCTAATCTAAGGAGTAAGCCTACACATGATAGTTTATCCGCTTCATTGATATCCAATTTCAATGGAACTATGACTAGGGATATTTAGACAATTCATAGTAACACGTATGTGCAATTCTCACACCACATAGCTCCCACTATGTCCTCGCACTTTTACGCTATAAAGTAGTCATGGACTTTGTCTTATCAATGTACATATACATTATAACACACACACACACACACACACACACACACACACACACACACACACACACACACACACACATATATATATATGATACCAGTGATATACAAAATTTAAATAAATATTGATATTCAACCAAGATGCCTTTATTATTGATAGCAATAATTTGAAAAATGTTTGTACATTATAACTAATAAAGATATATCGCACTAATTGCCTCAAGGGCATACATCATGCCTAACACAACTTGGATCTAATCCAAGGAGTAAGCCTACACATGCTAGTCTATCCATTTCATTGGTGTCTAGTCTAATGAAACCATGGCTAGGGATATTTAGACTATTCATAGTAACATGTGTGTGCAGTTCTCCCACCACATAGCTCTCCCACTATGTCCTCTCACTTTCATGTTATGAAGTAGTCATGGACTTTAAATTATCAATGAACATAAACATATTAGCACACACACACACATACACACACACACACACGCATATAGATATATATATATATATATATATATATATATATATATATATATATATATATATATATATATATAATCATAGACAAATAACAAAAATGTCCTTATAATTGATTACAATAATCTGAAAACTTTTTTTACAGTATAAATAATAAAGATATATTGCCCTAATTGCCTCTAGGGAATACATCATGTCTAACAAAGATGAGTCTCACCCACAGCTTGTTCTGGTGAGTATTAGGAAGGAAACTAGCTTTCATCGAGAAAGCTTTATTCATCACATCAAATATCCTTATACCAAGGCTGTTGGTTTATCAAGACTATAATTGAACATGCAAAGGTTGTAAGGCGGAAATTCAAAAACTTAAAATTAACTTTAGGATCTCCTAATCATGCCATGATTGATATAATCTAAGTTAAAGTGTTCCATAGATGCTTTTAGGTTTATAAAACATATATAAGAAACCTAGCATATAAAGATTAAAGCATTACAAGTTGATGCGTGTTTGATCGCTCTTTTGGTAGCGGCGTTCCCTTTGAATAATTTTGACGGCACAAGCTTCCAAACTAGGAGAGCCTCTATGACTTGATCCACAAGAATCTTCACCGACCAAAACCTTGGAGAGGTAGGACCTGTTGATTGACAACAGTTGCTAGACCACTCGTAAATCAACCCGAAAACCAAAATTGAAATCTCACTTAAACTTAGAGCCTTCTAAAAGAACTCTTCAATTTGTTTGGAGAAACTCGTGGAGGATCTCGCACAACAAGAGAAGAGGAGAGTAGAAATCAAAGAGAAAACAAGCTCAAAGCTCTTTGGTGTGTGTAACTAATGAGAGGTATGAGTGCCTATTTATAGGAAAAATGGGAGAATGTTAGACTCCCCTTCTAACTCTGCATAAATCCTATCCCATGCAGGCAGGTCAGCCACACGAGTAGGGCAACCCGCGAGCTGACCCACGAGTTTCATGAGGGAAGCCCTCTCATTAGTTGCAAGCATGGGCTTGCGGCCCGCACAAGTGGTGCCATGGGCAATGCTCACACGCTTACAGCTCGCGTGCTAGCAACCAGCTTTTAAGCTCGAGGGGTAGCCGTGCGGGCCCCACCTGAAACCCGTGTTGTTTTCAAGGCCTATTTGCAACGGGAAAATTCCGTTGCTCGCTCTGACTATTTTTCCTTATCTTTTCATTATACCTTTTAATTATTAATTCGGTAAAACAAATTAATAATTCTTCTCACTAATTTCACAACTTGTATTTTTAGTATCGACCCACTCTATAGGTTCTTTACATGGTCTGATAAATACCAAAGTGTGTGACCTCAAAGATCCCAAAGTATAGAGCCGCCAGAGGTTAACCTAAACTTGGCTTCTTGTTCGGGAACCTTTAGGCTTAGTGTTCCAGACCATTATGGAACCCAATGACTCTAAACAATCAAATGGACTTTTTAGCAAAGGCGTATGATCCCCCAATACTTGGAACATCACATGCCTGTGACTTGGTCTGGTTCTACAGTAGTAACTAATACAACACACTCCTTCCAACAGGTTAAGTACATATAGTTTATTAAGCTTGGATTAAGTGTTAGCTCATATAATAGCCGTAGCTATCCTGGAATTAGACATGTTCAAGAAGAACACCACTTAGTGGTTTTGTATCTTGATCGATTAGAAACTCATTCCATCAATCGTATATTCTGATCAGAGATTTATGAGTGTGTCACTTCAACAAGGTGCCCTAAGGTAAATCTCAATTATATTAATATATCAGGAGCGATGGATCCCATCTTGACTACATATCTTACTAACATGTGATTATTGCTATACCCATAATCACCCATGTTATCCTGATCGCCAGGGTATGAGTAAGTATGACCCAAAGTATGGTAACTCTTACATAAGGTAACCGGTATCTCAGGTCTGAGGATACTCGTACTTCTAAAGTAATAAGACATGACACCAGCACATGGATATAGTTATTTCTAAGTGTCTGTCTTATGGCACTCTCTAATGTATTACCTGAATACATTCATGTGTTAACTCAAGGTAGCACCTTCAGCTCATGAGATCAGTTGGTTGGAACTAATTCAAGGAGTAAGCCTACACATGCTAGTCTATCCACTCCATTAATGTCCAGCCTCAATGAAACTACGATTAGAAATATTTAGACTATTCATAGTAACACGTATGTGCAGTTCTCACACCACATAGCTCCCACTATGTCCTTGCACTTTTATGCTATGAATTAGTCACGGACTTTGTTTCATCAATGTGTATATACATAGTTAAACATATATGATACCAATGAGATACAATAAATAGAAAGCACTAATAAGTAACAAAGATGCCTTTGATTATTATTAATAATTCAATACTATTTGTACATTTTAGCTAATAAAGTCATATCGCCCTAATTGCCTCTAAGGCATATGTCATGTCTAACAATCTCCCACTTGCACTAGAGCCAATTAGCCATGTGCTTTATACCATACTCGTTAACATGCCGGTGATGCTTAACCTGAGTCAATGGTTTGGTTAGCCCATCTGCTAGATTTTGATTCATTGGGACGTATTCTGAACTTATATCTTTTCTAGCTACTATCTCTTGAATGAAGTGGTATTTACTAAGTACATGTCCACTTTTCTAGCGAGACCGTGGTTCCTTTGGTTGAGTAATTGCCCCATTGTTATCGCAATAAACCGCTATCAGATTTACAATGTTGGACACCACATCGAGATCACCAATAAATCCCTTAAGCCAGATAGCTTCATTAGCCTTTTTTGAAGTAACTATGTACTTAGATTCTGTGGTTGAATAGGCAGTCATATCCTGTTTGAAATGCTTCAAAACAACCGCCCCTCTATTAAACATACACACATAACCTGACTAGGACTTATAATCATCCCTGTCAGACTGAAAACTCGCATCGGTGTATCCCTTTAAAGTGAGATCACCTTCTCAATATACTAAAAACATATCCTTAGTCTTGCGTAAGTACTTGAGGATAGTTTTAACGGCTATCCAGTGCTTCTCACCTAGGTCAGATTAAAATCTGCTTGTGATGCTTAATACATGAGAGACGTCAAGCCGAGTGCATACCATAGCATACATGATGGACCCTAATGCTGAGGCATAGGGTATTCTATTCATGCACAGTCTCTCTTCTTGTGTTCTTGGACACTCAGATTTAGAAAGGTTAATCCCATGAGACATTGGGAGATAACCCTTTCTTGACTTCTCAAGGTTAAATCCTGCCAAAACCTTGTATATATATATATATATATATATATATATATATATATATATATATATATATATATATATATATATTTTAAAGACCTAGTAGCCTTTTGTGTCTATCTCAGTAAATTTTAAGACCAAGTATAAAAGCTACTTCTCCAAGGTCTTTCATGGAGAACTTCTTTGACAACCACATCTTAACTGTGTGAAGAAAAGCAATAACATTTCCTATTAATAATATGTCATCGACATATGATACAAGGAAAACGATCGCACTCCCATTAGCCTTTTTATATACGCAGGGCTCTTTAGCTTTCGATACAAAATCGATTTCTTGTATTATCTCATCGAACCTAATATTCTAACTAATCCATGCTTGCTTAAGTCCATAAATGGACTTCTGAAACTTGCATACCTTAGAGCCATCATTAGATGTGAAACCCTCAGGTTGTGTCATAAACACATCCCTGTCTAGATTCCCATTAAGGAATGGTGTCTTCACATCCATCTGCCAAATCTCATAATCGTAATGAGCGGCAATGGGAAGGAGTATCCTGATAGACTTTATCATGGCCACCGGTGAAAAGGTTTCATCATAATCAATGCCTTCCTTTTTACTATAGCCTTTTGCAACCACCCTTGCTTTATAGGTAACTAAGTCCATGTCTGTTTTCTTCTTGAAAACCCACTTGCATCCTATGGGCTTAATCCCACTTGGCACATCAACCAAGTTCCAGACTTGATTTTCGTACATAGAGTCTATCTCCAATCTCATGGCTGAAAGCTATTTATCAGATTTTGAGCCTTCTATTGCATCCTTGTAAGTCTTGGGCTCATCATCTTCTATAAGAAAGATATTTTTATCATCAGTGATGACAAACCCATATCGCTCAAGAGCAATTGGAGCCTGACATGACCTACGCAATGTCAATGTTATAATAGGTTGCTCCATGCTTACACAATCTTGTGTAATAGGTGTAGGTATAATCAGTTGATTGTTTGTTTGATCTACTTGAGTGCCTAACTCAAGAATGCTCCCACTAGCTTTCTCAAGTATATGCTTGTTCTCGAGGAATTGAGCATTTCTGAAAACAAGGACTTTCTGTTCCTTGGGATCATAAAAGGTATACCCTATAGTCTCCTTAGGGTAACCCACAAACAGACATCTATCAGACTTAGCACAAGCTTATTTGAACTTATCCTTTTAACATATGCAGGATACTAATAAGTTTAATAACTTGTTCGTAAGATTTTGGCTTTAAAGTATAGGTGTTGTCAATACCACTTATCAAATAGAAAAATGATGATAACTGCAAGTATACAGTTGCGATGTAGTTTTAAAAGATATTGATCCCACATGGAAGGAACCAGCTTTAAAGATCAATAAGAGGAACAGAACAAAAGAAAATAATGTAATTTAGTTTGGAGGATTGGAATGATAGATGTATAGACAAATGTATGAAAGATTAGAAAAGATAAAAAGTATATAGATATTCCCTACGTATAAGTATAGCAAAGAAAACATTTAAAATCATCAAAGATATTATGTACACTTGATTAATTTAACATATTCGGTTTTAAACACTCAGATATTCAATTATTCACCACAAAGCAACACACGAAATGACTTTTCTAAATCTAGTGCAAACGAATTAAGATAATTATATAAACCTGGATGACAATATTACTATGCTTAGTACGGGTCGCTCTCACATAGCCATATTTACCAGGTTACCATTCCAAAACTGTTGGCTCACTAAACAGCATTATAATCACAAATCTAGTGATTATACACAATATTGTTAACCCCGAAACTACTCTTAAAGTTAACTCAAAAGCATATAACTTGATTAATATAAAAGACTCAACATGAAATACACATTATGACACATAGACATATCATAAACTTCGAATTAGAAAGTATAAGTAGAAGCAAAGTATAGTTGTAAGGTATACAAGTGAAAGCTAAAGTTGATCAAACAATATCCACTCTTTAATGGGAGTCATCAATTCCCGCAATTCCTGTGTCTGCTTTGAATTCGGTCTCGACTCGTACAGAACCTCCGCTAGGATGATATTCTTTATGAATATCGAACAAACAAATATTGAAGAATGAAAACTTTTATTGATAAGTGATTTGCAATTACGCTTATACAACAATCGCTCAATTATGTAGAGAAATCCAGTGATCGAAATAGGGTTCCAATCACTTATACATTTTCTCGCTAACACTTACGAATGTAGCAAAATCTACATGTTTTTATTCTCTATCTATGCACACACGTCTACCATGCCATACACCACTTTATCCACCACATCATTAAACTTACTTGTTCCACGAAATTGGTGAGTTTGGAGCCCTATTTATAGAGTATGAAGGGTTGCATCTATCTAAATGAAGAGTTGTGACTATTGGCGAAAGATTACATCACTTCATAGTGATTAGATGAGAAGCTTTATCCTTATCCACAATGGAAAGGCACATTTTCATGATTGGTTGACTTCCAAAAGGTGTCTTTTCGCTTGGTAGTTAATGATGGTTGATCGTTCTTATCTGGCTGTTGGTAGTGGAGAAGAGTTGACTGCAAAGTACGTGTCGCAACCGTGAATACTTTGTTGGCAACTTTCTTTTCTGAAGAATACTAAGTCGCGATCGTGAATGGTTGTCACTACCGTGAATTGTGTTTTTCTTCAGAATCCTTCTTGTAACTTTATCGATCTTCAACAGCTTCAATCCTAAGCCAAATCCTTAAGTTCCATGCATCTTTTTGCACCTTTTTCACTCTTTTTTCATAGATTTCCAACATTAATCATTTTACTTCCAAGATTTACCTAGTACCTACATTTGCATAAAAAACAACTACATACCACGTGAAATCTTTTATATGAAGTATAAAAATGACTTAAACTATTGTGTTTAATGTGTAAAATTATCATAATAATAAGTATAATTATACACTTATCACACCCCCATACTTAACTTTTTCCTTGTCCTCAAGGTAAATTCAACAGAAGTGCATAAAATAGTATTCAAGTTCGTACTTCATTTGGTGAAAGACTATTGCAGTGAGTACCACATTCCCACGTTGTATAAGATTTAAGTATAAGTCTAAAATTTCCCACAAATTAGTAATGCAATTTATATAGTTTAGTTGCATACCTTTACTCTTAATGGAGGTTCAACCGAATTGCATCTTCATATAAGCGTTATATGCATACTCGAATATTTCCTTCTCTTAAGCATTGTATAAAGTATAAAGGACAAAGGGAGCACACTTTGAATAATTTTCTCTCAAGGCATTTTTAGGTGACCTAGGATGCTAAAAACACTCTTAGTGGTTTCATTTTATGCTCCATACCACTCTCCCCTTTTTTCAGTGGTTTCATTTTATGCTCCATACCACTCTCTCATTTGTTTTCTTTTAAACATATGATTTTTTAAGCACTTTCCCATTTTTTGTGCTATGGTTTCTTTACTTTTTTCACTCGATGAATGGTTGTAGTTTCTACTTCGTACCATTCCTCACCTTTTGCATAACTCATTGGTTATCCTCTCTTTTTTTTGAATTTTCACTCTCAATACCCTCATCCTTTATTGATTAATTTCAAAGTATTATGTCTATAGGTTCCCAACAATTTAAACACACTCAATACTTATAGGACTTATTTGATATTTGCATATAAAACTCATAGTAAGAATACCACTAGATATTACTCCACTTAAACTTATTGGAAGCATTAAACTAAAACTATATAACTTATACTAATTCATGTTGCATTGAAATATATATCGAAACTTACTTGGAATGTTGCTTTCGAATGTTACTCACCACTCATCCTTGCC
>CATIWQ010365766.1:0-42161 GCA_949673415.1 Euphorbia schlechtendalii
TTTTCAAATTCTTTGATGTTTTAATTTTATTCAATTTTTTTGGATTTTACGGGATTTTTACAAATGCCCCCCCACACTTAAAGAACACAATGTCCTCATTGTGAGACATTATAAAAATCAAAATCTAAACTAATCTAAAAATAGAATTGAAAAAGATAAAGTAAAGTGAAGAATAAACCCATTTTATTGTGAAGGAGAATCCGGGGGACTAGAAGTGAATTGACAATTTTGTTTTCTAAAGAATGAATGTAATTTTCGAAGCATCGATTTATTACTTTTCTTTAGAATTTTCATGTCTTTCTTCATAACTCCGAGTTTCGATTGCCAATTTTCTAATTTTAGTTGCATGCTCGCCTTCCAATCTTCTAGAGCTTCTTCATCTTCTTCATCATCTTCTTCTATTTCAATCATCGGGGCTTTTCCTTTGCGATGGCTAACGGTTAGATTTGATGGTTCGACGGAAGAATCTTCTTGAGTCAAGTTGAGTTTCTTGGTGCGGTTGGAGTAAGAGTAGAAAGAATACACACCATCATGTTCTTGGAGTAGTCTGGTGTTCTTCAAATAAGTCCCATCCATGTAGCAAAAATACTCACCCAACCGTTAGACATAGGGGAGTTCACCTTTTCACCCAAGATTATGGCAATGATAATCTCGGCTGCTCCAATTTTGCTTCTCATGCTCGTTAAGTTCTTCTTCATCATATCCCATATGATATCCATGATTTTCGCTTTTTGTTTCATCAAATCGCATGAAAGAACAAACAAGTCTTTCTTTTGGACCTTTGTATTCTCTACTCGATAAAATACCAAAGTGGAAAGGTATTTGTGGAGAAGAAGAATGCATTCATCCTTAATGAGTTTGTTAGGAGAATTTTTGGGATCGAAGACTCTCTTACCTGATAAATTCTCCCAAACTTGATTAGGTTGAAGCGAATCCATTATGCTCAATGAATTAGCAATCTCGAAACTGAACTATTCACCCATCATCTCTCTCGTGACGGTGTATTGTTATCCTTGATTCCGAAATTGTATTACCCTCTTCCTTGAATCTTCGAACTCGAATGTTACCAAACACTCGAAAATCCAATCTCTATTTTGAGAAAACCGCAAAGTCACAAATTTTGTAAGACCAAGAGCCAATAGGTAGACTTCCATCTTCACGGAGATTAAAAATTTCCACGAAGACTAAATCAAGGAATATCATCCCGGTGATACCAATTTGCTTAGCTTTTGGAATCTTTTGTCCTCTTCTCTTGTCCTCAATGGGAAAGGACAATCAAATTCTTCTTAAATTGATTGAGCTCCTCTCTTTTGTGATGCTCTCTTCACACGAGTCATATTGGTTTTGAAGTAAAAGGTTTGAAAAGGTTTAGATGTTTGAATGTAGAAGATGAGAAAATTCAGAAATTTGCAAGCTTTTTAGAAGGTGTGGTGGCTAGGATTCAACTTGGACCTATTTATAGTGGTTTAATGGGTCTCTAATTGGTCATAAATGGAATTATATCCGTTTAGGCTCAAAACTAACCATTAATTACTGTTACGGACATTTGTCACGTATTAGTTCATGATCTGTAACTGTTATATTTTGCCTGTGTCGCAATTGCGAAGGCCTGTCTCGATCATGACTTTCTTCACAATAGAATTAGAATGTTTTGATATCCAGAGTTCACGGGCATGAATTGAGTCGTGGTCATGATCTTCTTTATTCTTCAAATTTCTTCAATTTTTAGACTTGCACCTATAAAAACTTAGAAACACAAACGCAAACAAACTTTGTTAAATATAAACGATAAATATTTACTATTGTACCTTGAGTAATCATGGTGATGATAGAAATTGAATATCAACGTCTTGTTGTTCAAATTTATTTTCATTTATAATAACAAATATTTATAAGCAAACATAACATAAAAAACAATCAACATACAAACATGAATAATACGAAACACTAAACAAATCGAAATCTACCTATACAAATTTTCTAAATTGCGAAAGGAAAGGAAACTATTCATGGGGGAAATGCTCTTATCATTCGATTAATCTCGTAGTAAGATTCCCTTAAATCTTGCTCGACATCAATCAGTAAAGCTTGAATGTCTTCAATTTTTCTATGGATTGAAATTTGTCCTTCCATAAGGTTATTTAACCTTCCATGGAGGTTGGAATTTCTATACTTCTCTTCTCATACATTAACCCTTTCTCTTTCTCGATCTGCTTCCACCCTTTCTTCCCATGGTCTCCAATTATAAGTTATCCTATCTTCTCCAATACACTTAGTTAGAAATCCATGCTTCAAGAAAATTTCCATAGTTAACTCCGAAATTTCATCCTTGTCATAGTTCGACACCCTTTCTTATCCTATCTTCTAACAAATTCACCATAGTTCGACACCCGTACGCTATCCTACCAAGATCAATTGTGGTAGACATAAGAGTCCCCTTCATAATCCCTAATACGTCCACAGGTAAGCCATTCCAAATCGCTTCCAAGACAAACAATTCTTTAGGAATGACCGTGTCTAAAATAGATCTACTGACAAGCGCACTACTTAGATAGAAGTGTAAAGCGAGTAAAGAGGGGTCTTGGATCCACAGGCAATAGGTAGATTCCTTTTTTTAATCATCTTTTCTAGTAAGGTGATTCCATGTTGGTAGTGGATCCCAACCAGGAAGCATTTTTTAGTAACAATCTTTAGAGAACCCCAAATTCTTCTCCAACTTCTTCCTTGACAATTTATTCTTCTTTCCTTGATGTCTATAATCCAAACAATTCATCTTAGAATTCGTCCATACTAACGAGATTAGCAATTCCTTACAGTTATCTTCACTGTTCCCAATATTCATAGAGGAGTAGAGAACGAAGTTTAGGATTCCAAGGTAACATATTACCCTCTCATAGATTCCTAATTGAATTAAATTATTCTTATGAATTACATAAGAACTAGTGAAATCAACATCTCTGATGGTTTCGAAATGATCACCATCCTCTCGAGAGTGAATAGGAAAAGGTGCTTCATACCATTCTTTGCAGGTCTGAAGGAGGAATAAGAACAAATTTGTTTGAGTGAACCATTTTGATGAAAAAGGATTTATTGATTTCAAGGTTTAGAACAAAAATTTTAATTGAAAGGAAAGGAATTTTGGATATCTAAAGTGAAGAGTTATGAGAATCAAATCCTATATGTAGAATTTGAGAGAAACCATCGAAAAACTGCCAAAACTACTGCAGTTTTCGCTCTCGTCGCGATCATGAGTATACTAAAAATAAGAAATAGAAAGTTTTGTAGGAAATTCATGAGCGCGATAGACAATCGCGAACGTGAATAGGGGAAAGAGAAGAAAATCTTTTATTTGTCAAGAATTAAGATGGAATATTATGATAACCTCTAAGATGATTATTTCATAATCTTTTCACATCTAGAATGAAATTTATAAAATTGTATGGTAAAAGAAATACAATAAATAAATTTAATTGATCTCTAGAAAGTATTTACCTTCCCCGAACAATTCGATCCTTGGAACGCACTTGCCTTCCCCGGCAATGGCGCCAAAAACTTGTTCTCCACTTTTCTTCTGATAAGTTTAATAGTTTGTTCGCAAGATTTGGCTATATATCAACGGTGCTAAAAACTTGTTCACGTAAAATATAGGTGTTGTCAATACCCCTTATCAAAATAAAAAAATGATGATAACTGCAAGTATACAGTTGTGATGTAGTTTTAAAATATATCGATACCACAGGGAAGGACTAGTTCTAAAGATCAACAAGATAAAATAAAGAAAATAAAATAAATTCGATATTTTGGATAGGAGGGTTAGAATGAAGAATGAGTAAATATAGGTATGAAAGATTAGAGAATCTAAATATATAGATTTTCCCTACGAAGTAAGGATAGCAGAGAAAACATGCAAGTTCAACAAAGATGTTACGATTCACTAAACTAACCTAACAGGCTAGGTTTTAAATATTCAGATGTTCAATTATTCGTCGCAGAGCAACACATGAAATGACTTTTCTAAAACTAGCGCAAACGAATTAAGATGATCATATAAACCTGGACAACGTCAATACTATGCTTAGTACAGGTCGCTCTCACATAGCCACATTTAGCAAGTTACCATTCCAAAAATGTTGGCTCACTAAACAGTGTTATATCACAGATCCGATGATTATACACGATATTATTAACCTCGAAAATACTCTTAAAATTAACTCCAACTCATATAACTTGATTAATATAAAAGATTTAACATGAAATACGCATTATAATGCATAGACATATCATAAACTTCTAAATAGAAAGTATAAGCAGAAAGCAAAGTAAAGTTGTAAGGTATGCAAGTGAAAGATAAAGTTGATCAAGCCGTATCCACTCTTTAATGAGAGTCATAGATTCATGCAATTCCTGCGTCTACTTTGAATTCTGTCTCGGCCCTTATAGAACCTCCGCTAGGATGCTATTCTTTGCGAATATTGAACAAACCAATATTGAAGAATGAAAACTTTTATTGATAAGTGATTTGCAAGTACACTTATACAACAATCGCCCGGGAATATAGAGAAATCTAGTGATCGAAATAAGGATTCGAATCACTTAACATTTTCTTGCTAACACTTATGAACGTAGTGAATTCTCTATCTATACACACACTATATGTAACCCTGGTCTTCTTGCCACCTCCACTGCATTGTGATGCATGAAATTGTAAGGTTTGGAACACTATTTATAGAGTTCAAAGGATTGCATCTATCCATACTAAGAGTCATGTCCATTGGTAAAAGATTACATCACTTAATTATGATTGGTTGAGAAGCTTCAATCTAATCCACAATGGATAGGCACCTTTGCATGATTGGTTGACTTTTGATAAATATCTATTCATTGGTAGTTGATGGTGGTTGATCATGCTTATCTAGCGGTTGGTAGTTAACAAGATAAAACTAGAAAACCATCCAAGTCACTACCAAGATATACAAGTCATGAACCTGAATCTTTGATTGGCAGAATTATGTTCTGAAGAAGACTAAGTCACGACCGTGAATGATTGCCATGACTGTGAATTTCATTTTTCTTTAGAATTCTCCTTGCAACTTCACCGATCTTTGACAGCTTCAATCCTAAGCCAAATCTTTAATTTCCACGCATCTTTTTGCACCTTTTTCACTCTTTTTTCATAAGATTCCACTTTCGATCATTTTACTCCCAAGATTTACCTAGTATCCGCATTTGCATAAAAAACAACTACTTACCACGTGAAATCTTTTATATAAAGTATAAAAATGACTTAAACTATAGTGTTTAATGTGTAAAATTAATATGATAATAAGTGTAATTATACACTTATCAGAGACACCCAATTCCCTCGTCAGGAAGAATTTGATCAACCTGATCCCAACAAACCAATACTTTTTTTTTCTTAGACTAAGACTCTCCCTACTTAGTCTGAAATGCTTCTAGCTGACCCATCCTTAGGTTAAACAGCTAAGCCCGAGGTACCTTTAAAACCTTCCCCCATTTCTTCTACAAATCCTTCCTCTTCTTCTATAAATCCATCAGTTTCTATTCTTGTAGATACTGACATTCCTTCTATAAATCCTCAACCTCCACCTTCCAATACTGTACATTCTGCTATCAATATCCATGGTGATTCTTTTTCTCCACCTTCTCCTCCATCTAACACTCAAAACATAGCCTCTTCTCTTCCCAACACACAAATAATTCCTTCCCCTATAAAATCTAAACCAACCCCCACTTCTTCAAATGTACAAAGTTCTAAACCAACCACTTCTTCATACCCATCATCAACCACTCTAATCCTTCTAATTAGAGAAGTTCCTAACACTGAGAACTCCGCTCAGTATGGAAACGCAAGCGATGATGGTACTAAGGCAAATTTTACAGCTAGTGAAATACCTGAACCTAGCAGCATGCCACTCTAAGAGGACTTAGCTAATTCATCTATCTTGGTACAGATAAGGGAGTTGGCCAGGAAGAAATTCCCAACTCTTAAGTCTAATGCTGAGTTAGATGGGGCAATTAGAAAATTACTGCTAGCCCAAGAATTGACAAACTTATCCACTAAACCCAAGACTAAGCTCCCTTAATTCGATGAGCATACAAGCTTACCCTCTGAATCTATCTACTTTGAGGAATTTGAAAAGTATCAAGGCACTATCTTTGTGATCCGAAGTCACTTAGCCAAGGAGAGCGTAAAAAGCTTGGTAGATAAGATGGCTCTAATCTTAATTGGCTTATCGAAGTATGCAGATCATCTTGGCACAGTAGTTACATCTATCCCCACATCTACTAGGCTTACTAATGTGGTCGTAGGAAAGATAAAGGGTAATGTGGATGCTGTTGCTGGGCAGTTGAGTAGAATAAGTTCCACAGTGGAGACTCAAGCTACACATTTCCATAAGTTTGGGGAAGAGTAAGCCAAGATTAAAGAAGAGCACAGATCATAAGATCGAGCATGTGCTAAAGGAGGTGGAAACAACCAAAGACATAGGGCACATCTTGGTGAAGCTGCATGAGAGCATGTCCAAACTAATGATTAACTATGATGACAAGATGGACCGTGTAATCTAGATAGTGGATACAGTAGCCAAGAAAGCACATAAATAGCTCATGCTGAACATTGACTCCCTCATAGACAAGTTTGAAGCTGTTTGTAGAGAAGTAAACAACAACAAAGATGATTCTATTAAAAAGGTGCAGAAGGCCATTTTTGAAGCCATGGGCAAACTTTTCTCAGAGCCCACTAAGTCATTAAATCTAGAGAATGGACTCTCACTACACAAGAAGCTAAATATGCTCAAGGTCAAAATAGAAGATCTATAGAAGAATGTGGGTTAGCTCATGCACACCGAAATGTATGATGCAAAGGATATCGATTATAAAGAAAAGTGTATGTCTTCAATCTGCCCAAAAATCCTTAACATGGAGGTCAAGCTAAAGATCATGTTGTCTGCCTCAGAATGCAAAGCTTTGTTATAGTGCTTTCAACAACTCACGTGTCAAGGGTTCGACCAAATAGCTCATCTTTCTCAGTGTCATCACTTGTTGCTCACTAAAATGAACAATCAAGAATTCTTGATGACCCAAGGAAAGGAAATGCTGGAGCAAGAGATTTCTCTATAAATCATTGGTAGGCAGGAGGATTTTCAAGCTACCTTGGACTCCTTTAACATCTATTTTGAGCAAATTGTGAAAGGATAGATTACAAAGGGGGAGAAGGTAGTTGAAAATGCGATTCGTACTACAAATCTCAACAAGTTATCTCTGTCTAAGCGGCCTTAGCATCAAGAGCAACATCAGCAAAATCCATTTTCTTCTTAGCTAGACTCATCTCATCAGCGTAAATAGGCGTAGCTCTAGAATAGGCAAAATGTAATAGGACTCAATGTAACACTTAGTTCAAACCACAATTTGTGGACTAACCAAGTACTTTTGATAATTAATTAAAATTATGATTCTTGCCTTATCAAGTTAAGAGCTTATTAACTTTCATATTTTACTTAAGTTTGTATTACATTTCTACCTATATACTCATGCAGGAATGCATACCAAAGACCAACCTCAAAGAACAGCTATAGTAAGACAAAGTCCCAAATCGAAAAAAATTCCTCTAAGTATGGGAGAGTTGAGCTGATTGAAGAAGATCCACTCAGTATGGGGGAGTCCAAACTAATTAAGGAGTTCACTCAGCATGGGAGAGTTTTACATCACTTTCCAGTTGTTTCTATATCCTTGAACTATTTATTCAATTAATCTCTTCTACTACCTAGTTTGTTATCTATCCAAAATGGGGGAGATTGTTGAACCTAAGTTAATAGTACTTCCCAGTACTGAATATGTTTTGGAAATAACAAACTAACTAGGCAAATGAAATTAACTGAGTACTAAGTACACTCTTAATTAATCAAGTTTATTTTGAGTTTGTTTGAGAGAAAATAACACAGTTTACTGAGTGATTAGTTAAGTTATGGCTTAGAGTTAGAAAAGCTGAGTCTGACGAATATTACATAGTTTATAAAGATATAGACTTAGCTAACCTGAGTGAGCTTTTATGATAAAAGCTGAGTTTCTTTGACATTTAGAGAATTAAATGACACAAATGCTACTAACAGTTTCTGTGAGAAATAGATTATTTCAGGAAAAAAAGAGCTGAAATTAAAGAAGATATTATAGTGATCCTCACTTCCAAAAGGTGTCAGTACGGAATGTTGGAGATTCCCCACTAAAGTCCAAGACAAAAGGAATCCTCTAACATGCACCGCTTCTTAGTGTCTCTACATAACTCCGCAATGTCAGCAAGTCGATGAATTACAGAATTCCACATTGCAACTTGCACGCCTCTCTATCAGAATGGATTGCTTGAAGACAAACAAGTTTTTGACACTTTGGATTAATGAATTAATCTCGTGCTTCAACGTTCAAAATCTCCATCTCTAAATGTCCTGGAATTTGTTACAAATGGGAAAATTCAAAAGATTTAAAGAGAAGAGAAATTTAGAAAGCTATCAAGATGAGAAGTTTACAATGGCTACTTCCAAGATCTTCAACTATAAATAGAGGACTAAAGCTGATGTTCAAACTCGATTAATCACTTTGAATTTCTAAAAGAGCTTAAACTCTATTCAAATACTCACGGCTTTCAAAAATTCTAAATCAAGCAATAACAAACATAAATTGTCTAAATCTTTTTTTAATAGAGAGAATTGTACTAGAGATTTAACCTTGTAAAGGATTCAACATTTCTATAAGTTGAATTCCTTTGTTTACATTTTTCTTTGATAAATCTGAGTGTCAATTAGGAAGGGTACCTAAACTGAGTTTGAGAGGTAATTAGAAAGGAAGGTACTTTTTGTAATCTTGTCTACCCATTGTAAAGTCTTCTCCGCCTCAGGCAACAATGAATCACTAGTGGATTAAAGCTCAGAAAGGAATCCGGGGACTAGAGGTAGGATCGGGCCCGAACTAGGATAAATATCAAGTGTAAAAGTTCTAACCTTACTTGTTTACCTTTATCACGCCTGATCTCATTCATCATTCTTTCTAGTTTTGCTTGAAAACCAATCTGAGCTAAGTAAAGTACTCAGTAGCGATTGAAGAGAAACTATGCTAGCAAAGCTGAACAATTTATAGTTTTTAGACCCAACTCAGCATGATAAACTCAGCACACATCTAAAAACATAACTCGGTAAAAAGATTTTTACAGACATAAAAAAGAAACCAAGAACTGCATTCACCCCCTCTACTATTATTTTAAGTCATTTAGGACCAACAGATATGAGAGCTTTTGTTCAAATAGGTAGGCAAGTTTGTAAGTTTTGGAAATAATAGTGGTTCTGCTAGAAATTTTGGAAGTAATAGTGGTGCTATTAGAAATTATGGGAATAATAATTTAGGAAATGTTTTTGGTAATGGTTCAGGAAGTTTTGGGAATAATGGAAATTTAGACAGAATTATGGTATGAATTAAAGAAGGCCTAGCAAAGGGAAGTGTTCCTTTTGCAATGGAAATCACTTTGTGAATAATTGCTGGCCCAAGAATGGCTATCCTCCTCATATACAATAGAAGATTAATATAGCAACTTTGGTTATAAGTGGAGATGAGATACCTGATCAGGATGATTTTGAGCAAGATTATTAAGATAAAAATGAAATTGTTAAAGAAGGTCTTATAAGTAGCATAGTTATACTTTCACTCCGAATCAAATGAAGTAGTTGGTGCAAGATTCTCAATAGTTGATAGATGAGGTAGGCTATACTTCTCAGAAGAACTCTTTTGCAGCAACAACAAGGATTATGCCTATTTAGCATTCTACTGAAATATCACAGGACTATGCACTTACTGCAACCTCAGGTAAAAATCATAATTCTTTCAATTCAAGCAATATTTGGCTAGTAGACACAAGCTCTAGCTATCATATTGCATGTTCTAAACACAATTTTAAAAATGTGAAAGAAGTGAGTAATTGGAATGTGATGTTGCTTAATAACATGAAGTTGTGTGCTACTCATACAGGAAAAGTTCATATATCAAAAAAATAAATCTTATATGATGTTTTGTATGTTCCTACTTTTAAGTATAACTTGATTTTAGTTACTAAATTAACTGCTACACTTGGTTGTGAGTTGTTATTTTCAGCTGAAAATTGTGTTGTATGAGAAGCTATGACTAGGATGAAGATTGGTTTAGCTGAGGTGTCAAATGGCTTGTATCAGCTCAATGCTACAGCTTGTAGTGTCATTTCTTTTAATAATGATTTAGGTTTTTCAATTACTTGTAATAAGGAGAATTATGGCATTATAGATTAGGTTACTTGTCTAATTCTAGATTGTAAATTTTAAGCCAAAAATATCTTGATATTACTGTATCTTCTAATTTGGTTTGTGATGTTTGTTATGAGGCAAAACTAAAAAAATTGCCATTTCTTGCAAAGTCTGTTACTTTTGCTGCATTTGAAATTGTTCATTTGACATTTGGGGACCCACTCCCATATCTTTAGATGGTTATAAATACTTTGTGACTATCATAAATGATTATGCTATATTTACATGGGTTGTTATGATTAGAGATAAAAAAGGTGAAGCTTCAAATGTATTTAGAAATTTCTGTAAAATAGTGAATGTCAATTTGAAAAACATGTTGAGGTGATTAGGTCTGATAATGGTCCTGAGTTTAGTTTAAGTTCCTTTTATGCTCAAAATGGTATTAAGCATTAGAAATTCTATGTTGAGACTCCACAGCAAAATGGCTTGGTGGAGAGAAAGTATCATCACATTCTTAATGTTGCAAGAACTTTGAAATTTCAAAGTAAACTACTTAAGATTTTTTAGAGCTATTTTGTTGGTCATGCAATACATTTGATAAATAGGTTACCTTCACCATTGTTATCTAACAAAAGTTCTTATGAGCTGTTGTTTGAAAAGAAACTCGAGCATGAATCCTTGGAAACCTTTGGTTGTCAATGTCATTTTACTAGTTTGAAGAGGGAGAGAACTATGTTTGACCTTAGAGGCATTAAGGGAATCTTTTTGGGTTATGTTGAGAGAGGATATAGAGTCTATGACTTAGAGTCACAGAACATCAGTATTTCTAGGAATGTTGTCTTTCATGAAGGTTTGTTTCCTTTTGATGGTAGTAACTCTAATTCAAAAGAGGTAAGTAGTGATTCTATGGTTAATGACAGTGAAAAGAAGGTAGAGAGAGGTAAGATTTCCTTAAGGAAAGTAAAGAGATGTCATAATCAACCTAAGTACTTGCAAGATTACCATTGTTCCTTAGTTGAACATAGGAATATTAGTGATTATGAAGGAAACCAAAGGAATCCTTTATCAGTAGTCCTAAAATATTATAGATTAAGTTCATAAAAAAGGTTTATTCTTTTACCATAAGAACTGAGTTAGAACCCAAATCATATTCTATAGCTGCTAAAGATGTTTATTGGCCGTATGCCATAAGAGCAGAAATATAAGCATTAGACAAGAATAAGACATGGAAAATACTATCTTTACTAAGTGGAAAAGTACCTATAGGCTGCAAATGGGTCTTTAGGATAAAGAGAAATAATGATGGAACTATAGAAAGGTATAAAGCGCTCCTAGTTGCAAAGGGGTGTACTCAATAGGAAAGAATAAATTACCTAAAGACTTTCCCCTCAGTTGCAAAGACAACCACAGTTAGATTATTGCTTGCTTTGACAACTAAAAATAACTGGCCACTTGAGCAACTTGACATTAATAATGCATTTTTACATGGCAATTTAGAAGAAGAGATATACATGGATATGCCTCAAGGAATTCAGTTTAACATTCCAAATGAAGTATGTCATTTAACAAAATCTCTCTATGGTTTAAAACAAGCAAGTAGTTAGTGGATTTCAACTTGAACTACTTCACTTACAGAGTATGGTTTAGTTCAATCCTTAGCAGATCCCCTCTGTTTATTAAGAAAAAGGAAAATGCGTTTATTGCTTTGGTCATTTATGTGGATGATGTTATATTAGCTAGTAATTTTCAAGATGTTATAAAAGAAACTAATGAACATTTGCATAAGTGTTTCACTATTAAAGATCTAGAACAACTAAAATACATACTGGGTATTGAAGTAATGAGGTCAAAAAAGGGAATTCTCATTAATTAAAGAAAATATGTATTAGACATGTTGGCAAAATCTAGGTTTCTAGATGCAAAACCATGTAAAACTCCTATAAGTATGGAGCATGTTGATCAATCCAAACCATCCTTGCTAGAGGATAATACTCATTACAGAAAGCTTATAAGAAAACTTCTATACTTGACAAACATTGGGCCTGATATCTCTTTTGCTGTTCAAAAATTATCACAAACTTTTGATAAACCAAATGAAAGTCACTTGAATGCTGCTCATAGAATCCTTAGGTACCTAAAGGGTACTCCTGCACAAGGATTGTTTTTCTCTTATGATGCAGGAACATAGATAAAAGCATTTACAGACTCGGACTGGGACAATTGTAAAAACTCCAGAAAATCAAATACACGCTTCTGTATTTTTTTGGAAATTCAATGGTGAGCTGGAAATCTAAAAGGCAGAACATAGTGAGTAGAAGTTCCACTGAGGCAGAATATAGAGCCACAACAACTACAGTAGCTGAAGTTCAATGGATAATTTGCATCTTAAGAGATTTGTAGCTACAAAAAAAACAGCTCTCATGTTCTATGATAACATTTTGGCTATACATATTGTAAACAATACCATCTTCCATGAACGATGTTGGAAATACCTAATCCACTCGTAAGCTAGTCAATCGGGTTAAAGGATCCGATCCAGTTTAGTTATTTGGAATAAAATTAAGAGTTATAAAACTTAATGAATCAATTATAAATAATAAAGTGGTAAGGACTTAATAGTAATTAATCCATTTCCAATTTATATAAATATAAGATTGTATGTTGAAATCAGAGGGGAATTCATTATGAAATTCATATTTCATTATCACTTTCCTTTCGTTATCGATCTTCATCACTGTAGAAGTCGTGGATACATATCCATACTCCAACAAACCGTGAGATGGATCCGATTCGACATTCGATGTGGCGTTCTTCGATCCTGGGCATACGGAAAAGGCAAGTACTGAATTCGTTTCTGATTTATGTTTTCGATCAATGGTATCAAAGCGGGTTAATTTTGTGATTATTTTATATGTATATTCTATTTCGACATATTCTAGAATTTTGGAAAATTTGTTTCCAGAATTCAATTTCTTGTTCTTCGTGAATTACTCGAATAACATGTGAAAAAGGAGAAAAATCGTGTTTTGGAGAGTTTTTAACGAAATCTAAGTGTTTTGGCGATGTTTCTATTGTTTTTCTGTAATTTTAGTGATTACAGATGTTTAGAATCGGGTTAGATATGTTTTTGGCTTGAAATTACATGTTTTGGTTGGAAAAAGTTTTGATTTTCAAGTTATTTTGCATAAACGTAATATTTTTTTCGTAAAATGTACCTCACCAACGGACTCGGAACGTGAAAACGAGTAGGACTAACAAAGTCTGGTGACAGGAAACCACTGAGAAAGCGGTACGTGGCATGCACTAGCCGCCAGCCAGGCGCCAATGATGGAATGGTTATTGGCGTGTGTGTGACATGCGCCTTTATCATTCTGTTGCGACGGTTTGACAACTGGTGGAATCTTATCCCTCCACGTGTCAGCATGTTATGCCACGTGGCGATCGATCAACCAAGCTAGGTTGACTGACCAATGAGAGAATGCCATGTGGCAGTCGATCAACCTGTGACTGTTGACCGACCAACGGCAGGCTACCACGTGGCACTCATCTGACAATTAGAATGTTTTTTTCTCGTTTTCACCTTTTAAACTATGTCGTTTCGCTCCGAAATTTTTCCTAACCCTCCATTTTCATTTTTTTGGATTTATTGGTGATGTTTTCAGAATTTGTTGAGGTTCAGAAAATATTATTTTTTTTCTTTATTTTGTGTTAATGAATACCTAAAAATTATGGAAAATTAAATTATGAATTTTTTAAATATTTTCTATTGGTTAGAAAATAATTTAGAACCTACTGGAAAATAACTGAAAATTTTTCATATGTCGATTAATTTTGATAATTATTTTCTTTATATATTTGTATTAGTTACATGAATGAAAATGTATCATTTATATCCAAATTGACACTACACCATATATGGGCTCTGCCAACTAAATATCAAAGTGTTGGCATTAATGTGTAACCATTTTAATATAGCAAATTGACTTGTGCCAACACTTATTTGTTATTGTTGACAAAAGCCTACCAATAATAACACATTTGTTTCAATTATAAAAGTGTCGGTAAAAAATGATAAAATTGTACATTTTGGCCTGGAATGTATATGAATAGTAAAAAACAAGTGGCAGGAAATCTCACCCCTTCACTTGAAGGAAACCAATTATTAAAAAATATAAAATAAAAAAAGCACATATTTACTTTTGACTTGATACCATTTTCAATATTACCAGTGATAAATCTCTCTCCCAGCACTACTACTCTCGTCACTGCTCCAACCCAACATCACTGCTTATCTCACCATTATTCTCTTTACCATCGTGGCTCTGTCATCCTTACTTTGTCCTTATACTGCTCTGCCATCTTTTCTTCTCAAAGCATTAATTCGATTCTCAAAACCTAATTTCATTGATTCGACTCTCAAATCCATTCCGTCTCGTAACATTGGGTAATCAATTTCATATCTCGTTTATTTACGATATTGTAATTATGTATGTTTTGTTCTTCCCCCAAATTTGTTTCACTGGGATTAGTTCTAAAATTAAGCCCGTGATTTAGGCAAAATTGTTATTTGTTCTAAAATCGAGTCTCTGATTTAGGCAAAATTGGGATTAATGTGTTTTCTGGAAGTTTGAAGATGATCCTTCTAGGTTTTTTTCATTTTAAGGATGTTTTTCTTATGTGGTTAACTTTTAGATTGTATTATTCTATTTAGAAATAATTATCTTTATATATTTGCATCTAGTAAATTAATTGAAGTTTTAAAAATGTTACTTGACTTAGTTGAGCTTGTTTTTCTTTAGTTGTCGTTTTGTTGAATTTTAGGGATTTGTTTTCTTTACACTGTGGCTTTTGGTTGACAGGAACATGGAATCCGAATTTAGCAATCCCGGAAAACATCATTTGAGATATGGTGGGAGGAGGAAAACCAAAGAGTGAGGAGTTGAATCATTGCTTCGAGAAGTTGATTATGGTAGGTGGGGTAAATAATAACTAAATGGAAGGGATTGTTATAAGAGAGTGGAAAGACATCCCAATGGAGCTGTTGGTGAGGATTGTGGCTCTGGTTGATGATTGGATGGTAATAATTGCATCTGATGTTTGCAGTGGTTGGAGAGATGCTATCTGCTTGGGTGTCACCCATCTTTGCCTATGTTGGTATACACCTCACTTTCTTTTCTGTATACTATTGCGCCTTTTTAGCATGTTTGTGTTCCTTGTGAAATGTTATACTCATGACAGATTGCAATTTAGAAGATTGTGTTTTTTAAGCATTAGTTTGTTGTTTCTTGTTGATGAATGATATCAATTATGCAATATATCAATTTGAGATTATATACGTGTTGTTTATTGGAAAATCTAGGTACTTAGTGAGTGTTTAAGAGATGGATTGCAGTGATTTTGCTTCCTTTCAAGTTGTGACCTTCGCTTTTGATTTTGAATACACATTATATGCATTCATGAGAAAAAAGTTTGGTGTTATCCTTTGGGCAAGAGACGAGAGATATAGGAAGCATTGTTGCTTCATTCTTAGAAATGGTATCTATTGATGAGCATTTTCTTATGCAAATATATACCGATTCTATGGTTCCTTACCTTGATTAGTAATGATTAGCCTCCAAAGGTAAGTGGTTTGTAAATCAAAATTGTTTTCTAATCAGAAAAGACATGTGACTTGGCTGCAACCGTTTCAGTGATTTTATGAGTTGATTAAAAGTAGTATGTTATCTCTGATAGAAGCCATTGTTAAATTATATGAAATTTGCTGATTGAATCAAAAGAGTCTGGAACATATAGGTGAAAATATCTATAGTTTTTGTCATTAGGGTGTGTTTGGAAACATTCTTTACTTGTGTATATTTATTAAAGGTGACAGAAAAAATTTTAGGTGTGGCTGGAACATAATATTGAGATTTTGTTTGCCATGCATGGTGGGTATATATTGTTGCAACAACTTCCCCATTGCTCTCTGTAATTTTAAAGGTTGATTTCTTTTATGAAGTTCCGATTTATAGCACTGATTATCAGATCTAACTAATATTTCACAACAAAAATTCCCTTTCAAAAATTAGAACTTCTCACTTCCAAATACGGTTTTATTTTCACCAACCCATCTCTTCTGTATCCCTTCCATTCCTTTATATGCCATTGTTGCTACACAAAAATAGTTAACAAATTATTTATATATTTAAGCAAAATCTTATGAATGAATGAATTGATTATAAATATAATTATTACCTTGATAGTGTTCAAAACGGTGCCTTACATTATTGATGAGACTGCAATGTGTTCTCTTCTCTAATCTCATTAGTCTATATACGTAGTCTTGCTTTCTAATTTTATTTATTTGATTTTGATTAGCTGGTTGCTTTATTTAAATCATAATAAGTTGCCATGATTCTGGTAAGAACATTATCAAAAGCACTTGCTATTGTGTTTATTTGTCGGGATTGTCCGTCAATCATTACATGTTGCTTCTAATAGCCCAGGATAATTGTCCATTTATCCACTTGCGAATCTTTAATATTATGCGATGAAACTATTTAATTAAAACACTTAGCATTTACAATATAGCATCATATGCGAAATTAGACTCCGACTTGATCACTACAAGAAAATCAGTAATCTGCAACGGAAATTGCAACGGAAATGATGTTTTGCAATGGATTTGCAACGGCATGGATTCCGTTGCAATATACGCGCTTGCAGATCACTTTGCAACAGTTTTAATTCCATTGCAAAGTTGCAATGGAAATGTTTTCCGTTGCAGATTCTGTTGCAGTTGCAATTTGCCGTTGCAGATTTGCAACTACACTTTCTCTTGCAAAATAGCTTCTTGCAGATCTGCAAGTGTTGAACCCTTGCAATATCCATTGCAAATTATTTAATTGAAAAATAAATTAAAAATGGAGGAACAAATATATTATTTGGATTGAAGGGAGCTACTAATGTAGCTTTCATATGATTTCATCCAATGCCTGCATTATTAAGATTACTAGCATTTAAAGAGCCTATTGTAAATAATAAGAAAGCCTAAGACTCCAAACACAAATACAGACTAGTCTGTAATTATGTAGATTTCATATGATTCCATCCAATGGCTGCACTATTAAGATTAATAGCATTTAAAGAGCCTATTGTAAATAATAAGAAGGCATAAGACTCCAAATACAAATGCAGACTAAACTCCAATAATTACTTGTAAACAAAAGAAAATTTCCAGGAAGAGAAGAGCCTGCAATTATGAAGGAAACAAAAGGCCCCATCTCATCTACTTTGCAGCCATGTCCATGCACTTATGTGCAGTCAAACCAATACTCATAATCGTCGTATTCCAATCAATGTCCCAAATCCAATCAGAAACTTGACCACATAATCTATTTACCCTTGGACTGCTAGTTCAAGAATGTACATAAAGAACTAATTTCAGACTCAAATTCAAGTACATGAAGAACTAATTTCAGACTCAAATTCAAGTCAATTCAAAACCAAAGCTACTTAGCATGATATTAAAATTAATGCTGGATTCAGTAACAATAAAAACACATAGAAAGATTTACAGTTAGCTGTAGAAGATGCAACCAGGTTATTATGTGATATTAAGACTAGTTGATTTCAGTAGTCTAGCAGATATAAGCACTGAATAGGGTCACTATGTAATATTTTGGGAAATTAAAAAAACCAACAGCAATAAGAACTAAGTCCCCATATCCATCTACAACACAAATTTTGAAATAAAACTAAGTATGCAAACATATTAACTAGCCATAATTAACCAAACTTTGAGCAAAGGTTTTAATATATCTGATCTTGTCTAAGTAAGAAGTTATGCTGTAAATGATAGTATGAGAGCTACTTTTTTATAGGCCAAGAAAAGTAATAACTTCACACTAATCACTTACTACTACTCAATCATTTATTCCTAATGGTAGGGATCAATTTTTTACAATTTTTTTTTTCTGTAATGTGGAAGTTTATGTGACTTTATGTTAATCTTTTGCTAATTCTATCATCAAGATATTTGTGGTTCAATTTATTAGTAAATTATTTACCTTCTGAACTCCATACCCTGTTACCATATATAGATCCATGATTATATTTATCTGAAACACATCTTCAAACTAAAATGAGACAGTGAAATTAGATTGATACCCAAACCTGGTGTGCTAATAAGAGCATGTGTAGGAGGCGGTGTTATTGTTGTTCTTTGACCTCCGATTCGAGCTTTACATATACGCCTCTGCTCAACCATATGTTGTGGTCATTTCTTACTTGGTTTTGGAGGAATATCTAGAGACCCTAGATGATTTGACATACTATTTACAACAATAGACACAATTAATAAAGAACTAAGTATTAAGAGCAAACACTGACATATTAGTTTTATAAAATGCAACATCACAACAACAGATTTCACCAACAATCAAGAACTTGAGTTTTTGAAATATGAAACTTAAAAAGCTAGAACACATAACAAGAATGAAGTAAACAAACTATAAGTAACCAATAAACAAACAATCAAACAACAAATATATTATATCCTAATCTAAACCATCTATGTAATCATCTTCAGTTTCATCACTTGATAAATCATATTCAAGTTCAGGCTCTTCATCTTCTGATTCTTTTCCTTCAACCAGTCCTCATATAACCTTCCACTCGAGCCTTATTGCTTACATCAAATTTTAAGTCATGAAGTGATCTACATTAAGAAGCATTCAAACAACAAAGATTTAGTATAACTTAAGATGGCTCCTAACTATCTATCCTACATCCTCATATAGCTCCTAAGTCTATCAATCAGGCTGAATTTGGAGAAGATGGTATACAGGTCTAAAGGAAAAATTTCCTACTGTAATCTAACACAAAATGTGAGTACAAATTAACAGAATTTTCAGAAATTCACAAGTGAAAGCATAATTAATATGGCTACTGTAATTCACAATAGAAAGCATAATTAATATGGCTACTAAAATGCACAAGCGAAAGCATAATTTCCTACTATAATCTAACACAAAATGTGAGTACAAATCGCATTTAATTATGCTTACAATTTTGATCTAAGCTTACAATTTTTTAACTAATAAAATCAGAGTAGCAAGTATCAGCAAATATTCAAACATCCAATATAGTTAATTCTTAATTACAGAATAAGGATTTAATAGGCAATAAGTAACATAAGCAAATGATCAGAATTTGACTAGTAAACAAAACCACTTGAATTCTGAAATGGTTGAAAAGTAAAAAAAGTGGACATGTAGTGGGAATGCCTTGGTGCTTTATTTATCTTCTAGATGGAAGCTACCATTTGCATTAATGAAATTGGTCCACTCCTTTTGAGCTTTGTACTCTCTCTCACTATTTCCTTACAAGTGATGGAGCTACTTGTAATTTCTGACTTTTCCCATAAAAACAGAAACACTGATAGTTTATGCTCTCTTATATTGAGACTTAACTACCTTCTTTACCCAACAGTAGGTTTACTTGAAAGTTTGCTTTTTTATTTATGAAAAAATGGGTATTTGCAAAACATGTAATACAGACAAACAGAATTTGTAGTTGAAATTTAACATGTAATACAGAACATCCAAATAGAACATCGAAATAATGCAAGTATTTCAACTATAATACAGAATATGTAAACAGAATTTGCAGCTGAAATTTAACATCCAAGATTTGAAAACAAATTATAATAAAACATGTAAACATAATCTGAAAAAAATTACCTTCCAAATGGGTACATCCATCAGAATTAAACAGGACCAACAAGCTTTGCTTCGTAAGGCAGATGAATAGGCAAATGCTCCATTGACTCAAAGAACCCGGGCACAAATATAGTCTTGGCATGATTACACATTTCATCAAAGAATTTAAATATACATACTTCCTCTGTTCTCTCGATCCTTTTACTAAATGCTTCTCATTAGTCATTACTAGCTCATTTGCCAATTGAAAATATATAGATGTCTAGGTCTTCTAAAAGGCATTAGAAAGAAAAAATTCATGAACTTTGAGCTAGTTCCACAGACCACAAGTATATGTATATGGGTTTGTTTAAGTTCAACCCACAATAACTAAAGTAGAAATGAAAATGGACATCAACCAGACATAATGTACCAACTTTCTTATCAACAAATTACAACAAATTATCATAAAAGAACCTTACTCATTAGGTCAGTAGCTTTTAAAAAATAATGATTATCTTTAATAAATTGATTTTAGTCAAGCATTCAAGTTGCCACAAAAAAAATCAAACAATCTTAGCCAAAACATCAATTCATTTAAATTGTGAAATAAGAAAAAATAACTTGTTAACTTTCTAAAGTGGCTGAAATCTGAAGCTTCTTTGCTCAATGGCTGAAGTTGAAAATTCGCAAAAGTCTACAACTACATGAGATGTTGGCCACAGAACATCTGCAATTCTCCATTGAAATGTCTGGTCTTAAACCTAATTGATAAGAGCTCAAAACGTATCATTTTTATTCTTAAAAAACAAATAAACCAAACGACAACATTTTGTTATAATTAGTAATTAAAGGTTGAGCTGAATAGGGGAAAACAGGGCTAATAATGCTCATTTCCAAACCTACCATACTCAATCCCTATTAACCATTGTTTTATAAATGTCATATTTAAAATCGAATCCTAAATAACATAAGAATACTTCAAGTTAACCAATAAATAACTATACTCATTAATTTATATAGTCAGGCCATGAATAAGCATAGCATAAAGGGAAATAAAAGAAATAAAGAGAGCAAGAAAAAGGACTTAATCATAAAATTTGGAAAAAGATAAAAGGAAAAGTGACAGAGACAAGATTTAAAGAACCCATTACATAAGATGATGAACAAATTGACCCAAAGTTTGTACAAGTTGTTTATCACCCTTAACTTCTGTAAACAAGTTTCCATTGACAAATTATCATAATAAACATTTAGCCATAATCACTTTTCTGTTGTATTTATCCCTTTTCTGGTTTGCACTCTAACTTACACAATTCCCCATATTGGATGGATCCCTTCATTTAGCTACTTCTCTTAGGACTCTTGTTTATTTGTTTTCTCAACTTAAGTAAACTCGTTAAATATTATTTGAACTAAAGAACTGCCTATTTCTACCAAGCAGCAATTAGAAGCAAATTACTATGTTAAAGCCCTCAACCAAAGGCTGAACACATATATTAACTATTTTAGTTAAACTTAAAAAAGCCATAAGTGTAGAGATATTGAAACCTAAAATACCAATTAAACTATAAGGACTAAAATAGCTTGAATATAGAAAAATAGCTCGATTAGAGAAGCAAACTAAAAATAGAGTAGAAGCCATAACTACAACTCATAAACACAACATGATTCAAGAATTTACAACAATTTCAGCTAAATACACCTCAAATTTAAACCAATTCGATATGAATAATAACAATTTGAAATTGATTTACCTTAGATTGCGAGTTTAGGGTTATTGCTCAATTTGATTAAAGAGGAGATAAGGCACTGAAGTGATGAAGGGGAGAAACAACACTGAAAAGAAAGCACGAGTCTGAAGTGATTGAAA
The DNA here is from genome assembly GCA_949673415.1 of Euphorbia schlechtendalii. Classification (NCBI taxonomy): domain Eukaryota; kingdom Viridiplantae; phylum Streptophyta; class Magnoliopsida; order Malpighiales; family Euphorbiaceae; genus Euphorbia; species Euphorbia schlechtendalii. The sequence continues at coordinate 21,831 of CATIWQ010365766.1, forward strand.
GGAGTCTAGAAGTTCGGTCGATCCGGTGAAGGGTTGGATGAAAGAACATTGGCATGGTGAAGAGGAAAAGCAACAAAGAAGATAGAGAACACTTAGCGCGATAGGATTAGGGATTTTACAATATAAAAATATCTTTCTTAATTTATTTTAATTTTAATACTTCATCTACAATGAAAATTTAGTTGCAATTATTATTTTTTAATTCCCTTGCAATATAATTGCAACGGAAATTTATAATACTCACAATTTCCATTCCATATTTCTCTCCATCCATTCCCGCTCATTTTTTTTGCCACGGAATTTTCAAACACTTACAAATTCCATTACAAACATCTTCAATATTTTAATTCTAATAAATCTGCAAGGGAATACATTTTCCTTTGCTAATTTCATTGCAAGCTATTGGATTTGCAACGGAAAAAATTCCATTGCAAGCTTTCCGTTGCAAATGCGAATTTTTCTATAGTTGTTCCAATTCACCCATAGACATTTTTCAAAATTGAATCGTGATCTTTATAACTAGACAAAACACATTGATTTAAAAATTGATGCAGGGAGGACGATGGTGTGACACAAAAGATACATTTCCTTCGAGATTGGGCATAGAAAGAGGTTAATCAAATTTCATGAATAAAACTACTAATTTTCGGGTTTCCTAGGTAGCATTGAAGCACTCAATCCCGGTATATAGTTTTATTACTTTTTAATTTGATCTCACCTAAATTGATTACATTTTATGGTGATTTAATTAATTACTCATAAGCTCATGATTCAACTATTGATGAGCTAACAATAATGTAATATCGTTGCTCTGTTGTTTGTTTCAATTTGTTAGGAATTTTTTTGCAAACTAAATTGCAATGCTAATACCAAGAATTTCTAGAGTGCAACTGGAACAACTTTGCCACCATAAGGTATTTGAAACTAAAATACACTTCTTTCATGACCTGCGTTTTTCAAGCTAACGAAGACGGCTGCTACAAGTACTTCTACCTTTGTCCTTTTTCTGATTCTCTCTTTCAAATTTGGCAGTTTTGAATATATTTCGTTATAATAGTTCACCTTGTTCATAGTTTTTGAATATGTTCATTTCCATTTTTAATGATAGTTTATAAATAATGGAAAGTGATTAGTGTATCGATTTCCACTTCTTTTGTGCTGAACTGATTGGTTTCCTGAAGTAGGAGTATTAACATAATGTGATGAGGATTATAAATTTAAGGTGTTGTAATAGAAGCTATTGCATAATTTTTAGCACTTTAAGCAACATTTTTCCTGTGTCACAATAGGCATGTATGGAAATGTGATCACCATATCACCTCTAATCTGAAACAGATATCACCATCTCACCTCCATGTGAAGTCAATCTCACCTGCCGATTAAATAAATACACTGGTGCTAAACTTCATTTCTTTCATCCAAAGTTGAATTTCATCTTCCAAACATGAAATCTACAAAAGATTCTGAATAATCTGCTCAATTAATTTATTTGGGTTTTCCATGTAAATTTTCAGATTATTCTATCATTTTGGGGTTTTCCCTTAATTTCAATTTGGAGCTTTTGTGTTATGGTCAATGTTCTTTGTTGCTAGGATTTTGATATTTCTTTTATTTTATTTGGGTTTGTGAATTTTCTTAATAATTCTAGGTTTTGATCGATTACCTCATTTGTAACTTACCTTGTTCAAAATTAATTATACAGGTTAAGGCGCTAAACATATAATCTGGAAATGAGCTGCTGTAACTAATTTTAATCTAATTGTTTGTTCTTATATCAAAATAATTATCAAGAATTCTTAAATGTTCTTAAAAGAGAATTCTCTTTTATGGGTACTTACATATTAAGCTTTTTTGCATTTAGCCTTTTGAGGCCATTAGAGTTTGTTTAATAACATAATTTCTTATGATATAAGTACTTAATAAGCCAATTTGCATACCATTCTGTGATATTATGTTAAATTTGTTTTGTTTTATTATTAAATTAATGCAATTCCAAATTTTCAATTCAGTCTCTATTATAGATTTAAAAGGTGTAAGCACTCGAGGGGAAATCAATCTTAATATTATTTCATGAACAAGATGACATATCTTTAGGCTTTAAAACCTGATTTTGTGACACGATTTAGTTGACTCAATTGCTTTTTTAGGTTAATTGTTGTGTATTCATTCTATGATTTGTGGTGTTTAGGGGAAGAAAAGGGAGGAAACAATCTGCATTGCTCTTACTCTTGCTCTTGGTAGGCATGCAGTGCTAACTAAAGCAAAGGAAAAATCTGTTGAAGGAATTTCTAGGTTGGATGGGATAAAAAGCAATTAAGGAGCGAATTGGAGGAAAAGATGGAGGATAAAATGAACAAAAAGATGGAGGAGAAACTGAACAAAAAGATGTCATGGTTTGTTAGGAAGTTGGTACAAGACAATTTATCTTTAAATCTCAATTTAGATACCTTTGGTGAGTGTTCAAGTGAGAATGATAATGTCTCTTCCAAAGAGAGATAAGAGTGGTACTTTGTGAATGTTATGATAATACTATTTAAATAGTACTAGTTCTTTCAACTAGTACTTTATGGATGCTATAATTAGTACTTCATGGAAGTTACTAGTTTTTGTTATTGAATTGTGAAACATGAATGTTATTTAATGAATTATATTTTGATTTAACAGAATTGCAATCATATGATATATGTACAAATGTAGAATAAAGTGTAGCATGTTTGCTAATCTATAAAAGTGTTGGTAAAACAAAAAAGTGAACAATTTGAATTTGTTGTTATTTACAAGAAAAAATGTTGGCTAAAAGAAAAAATGTATTAATGAAAAGTGTTGTCATTTATAGCAAAAGTGTCACCATATCAAGTGAAAGTGTTATTTCCATATGCATTTACCAACACCTAAAAAATGTCGTCAAAAGATAATGAAATGTTACTTTAGGGTTTTATGTCAACATTTTTTAGCATGTAGCAAAAAATGACTAAAAGTGTCGGTATAGCCACATTACATTTTCCGACTTTTTTTTTGGCAAAAGTGTAGGCATTTCTCCTAAACCAACACATTTTTGCTTTTACACGACACTTTTTCGGTGTTTGCAGATCCAATATATGGTGTAGCATGATTATTATATGATGGTTGAATTTAATTATGCATATGAAGTATAATATGTTTGAATGTATTTTAGTAATATATTTATACTTTTATTTATTTATTTGAATTATATATGTGTTATACATGTTTGATTAAGTATCTTTAGTGTTATACTTAATTGATCAACCATTTATATAATGAATAAATAATTTTATATTTGCGATAATATAAATTATGAAAAAAAAAATATGTTCTTTGTTAATTATTTATGTGATAATTAAGCATTTATTGATATGTGGTACAAATTATATAAAATATATTTTATTCATATATTAAAGTTAATTATTTACGTAGTAATCAATATTTATCTTTTGACATATGTTGTAGATGATCAATAATAATGCAAACCTCATGTAATCCCAAGCATTTATTCAGTGGAAAAGAGCCAAGAGGAAATTGAGGAAATCAGTTCTAAAAAATGTACTTATTATGTTTATATATAATACATAGTGTATTATGTTTTTGTATTGCAGAGCGAAATGCAATTTTTTGTGTGTATAATTTATTACTTTGTAAAACATGGTTTTACAAATATAATTTTTCAATTTGTTTGAATGATCAAATTATGTAATAATTGGACATTATGGTTCTTTTAAAATAATTTGATTGGTTATCGCCAAGTTCGATCTAAGGAAAAAACTCTAGATCTAATAAGTTAACCTAGGGTGATCATTATGAACATCATAATAGATGTTGTTGTAATTTTTGGATTGTAATACTTAGTGTATAATTTAATTTCAATAAGATGTAAAACAGTTACACACATTAAATATATTATGTGGTGGTTGACAATATAAGTAATTGTCATTTGTTTAGCATCATTAATATGTGTTTGTTTGTTTGTTTATATTTTTTAATAATAAGTTTTATGCATGTTTTTATTATTGAATAGTTTTGGGAGTGTGTTTTATTATGCTTTAATCTAATTGATTTATTTGATTTATATATTGTTAATTATTTTATATTGTATACTTGTTTAAAGACATAAAATACATAATCTATTTAAATCCTTAATAAAACTTTTAGGACTAATATTCCATATTGAATCCAAATTAGTTTCAATAATTATGCATAATTAAGTTATCCAATACATATAATTATTATTGTACGTTGAATCGAACTTAATTAAATGCAAGTGTTTTCACCTAGTAGATGATGGGGTATTTTTATCCTTTTCGATACTGGAGTTGATGCTTACATTTTCTTGGAAAATTTTGTATTCAAGTCAATAGTAATTAACACAATTTCTCATAGTAATTGACTTAAATCCTAGTATACGTGTTTTATCTATCTCTTCCAACCCATATGTGACCTGGACTGGAAATATATCTAATTTATCCTTGTTATGACATTAGGTTTGTATCAATTACTCCCACACTACCTTGATAATTTTGGAAAATTAGATCCAAGAGGTAGATGGAGTGTCTTTTAAGATACTCAAACATTTTAAAAGGATATGTTTTGTGGGGGAGAATGCGGATAAATTTGTATTTGTAAAATTTTGAATCACGAAATATCAATTTCTTATAAATGAGTTCTATAGATTAGGTGTATTAGGCAAAAGCATGTCCTTTTTATTAAGACTCTTGAACTTATTGTTTTGGATATATTTTCAAGTGGGAGTAATTCAAATATATTGGTTCATAATTATCACATTAATAAGAGATCTTGTTCCATGGGGGAGCTGAGAACCCAAATTGTTATTGGTACAAGTGGGAGCCAATATTTTTAACTCAAGTGTGAGCTTAAATCATTATAATATTTATGCTTTGAGTGGGAGCACAAAAATGAGCTTAAAAGGAAGAATTCTAATGTATGATAAATGTATGAGACATATTTACGAAGATTCAGAGCCTAAGTAATAAAATGGAAAATTGTTCCAACCATGAAAATTAAGTGTTTGAAGGGAGATGAATAGTTGCATGTAACGAAAGAAGAATTAAGTTAACTTGCATGAAAGACATAAAAATATTGAGAACAAGTGGATTCCCAATGTAAAGTAAAAGCATTAGACTTATAGTTAAGGAATACATATATTCAAACTGATAAGAATATGTTATAAGAATATATTCTTTCCAGTTGCGATAATTTCATCTATATGAATAATTTCAACTTTAGTAGTATTATCTTCCTTAAAGTTACATAAAAAAGGTGTATGGACCTCTATTCTCAGTGGAGAATTATCATGAGAGATTTATATGACAAAATTAAGAGGATTTGTCCTAAAGATTTGTAAACACAAGGTTTCTTGAATTGATAAGTCAATTATAATCTCATGAGGTTTTAAAGATATGATATTTAGAATGGTAAATGAGAACCATTACATATATACCATACTAGTGAAAGATTGGGTGTCTAGTAACTTCTAGATGTAAGCCATGGAAAAGTCTGCATAGGTCCTATCATCGAGATCTAAATGGATAGATAAGATAATTAGTATCGTTATCTTTGGAATCTTGCACAAAAAGAGTTTGAGAAAGATTCTACATGAAGAAATATGAACTCATAAGTATTGTGATGACTAAGAATATAATTCTTAGTGTAAGTATTTGTCCTGGAACTCTTGTCAAGTGGGAGGATATGGAAAATGTGTTAGACATGATGTATGCCCTAGAAGCAATAAGGGCGATATATCTTAATTAGTTATAATGTACAAATGGTTTCACATTATTATTAATAATAATTAAGGCATCTTTGTTATTTATTAGTGCTTTTATTTATTTATGTATATCGCTGGTATCATATATGTATAGTATTATGTATATGCGCATTGATAAGACAAAGTCCATGACTGCTTCATTGCATAAAAGTGCAAGAATATAATGGGAGCTATGTGGTGTGAGAACTGCACATATGTATCTATGAATAGTCTAAATATCCCTAGTCATAGTTTCACTGAGACTAGACATCAATGAAGCAGACAGACTAGCATGTGTAGGCTTACTCATTGGATTAGATCCAAGCAGCCGATCTCACGAGCTAAAGGTGGTACCTTGAGTTTATACGAATGTATTCGGGTAATACATCAAAGATCGCTATAAGAATAACACTCGAAAATAACTATATCCATGTGTTGGTATCATTTGCAGTAACAGCACAAGTATCCTCAGACCTGAGATAGTGGTTACCTTGTATAGGAGTTGCTATACTTTGGGTCATACTTATTCATACCTTGGCGATCAAGATGATATGAGTGATTACGGGTATAGTGATGATCACATGTTGGTAAGTCGAGTAGTCAAGATGGGATCCATCACTCCTGATATAATAATATAATGGGAGATGTACCATAGGGCCCCTTGTTGAAGAGAACACTCATAAACCTTTGATAAGAGAATAAGATTGATAGAGCAGGTTTCTAGTCAATCTTGATACATTTTAGCGAGTGGTGTTCTTCACGAACAAGTCTAATTCAAGGATAGCTACGGCTATTACATGTGCTAACAATTAATCCGAGCTCAATAAACTAGATGGTACTTAACCTAATGGAAGGACTGTATTGTATTGGTTACTACTGCAGAACCAGATCAAGTCACAGGTACGTGATGTTTCGAGTATCGGGGGATCATACGCCTTTGCTAGAAAGCCTATTTGATCGTCTAGAGTTATTATATCATTTTGGAACACTAAGCCTAAAGGTTCCCGGATGGGAAGCCAAGTTTAGGTTAACCTCTACCGGCTCTATACTTTGGGATCCTATGCGGTCACACTCTTTGGGTCTTTACCGGACTAAGTAAAGAACTTATAGACTGGGTCTATGAGAATATTTGTTTGTCAAATTCATTAGAAGAATTATTTATTAGTTGGACCAAATTAATAATTAAAGGGAATAAAGAAAAAACAAGGAAATTGCATGACACGGAGCAAGGGAATTTTCCCATTTTGAGTGGGCCCAAAATGAACACAGGATGTTTGAAGAGGGGCTTTTGCGGCTACCCCGCAAGCTGAAAAGCTTTTAGGCAGCTAGCATTCAGGGAAAGCTCACGTGCGCTAGCGGGCTGTAGCCCTGCAAGCACTGCCCATGGTAACACTTGCGTGGGCATGTCACGCAAGCCGCCTACGCGGCACGCGCACAAGCCCACAAACTGATGCTTGCGGCATAATGCAAGCCTACTAGGGCTTTTCCTTGTGGAGGTTGATGATAAGTGTATAATTACACTTATTATCATGATATTTTCAATCATAAAATGACATCGTTTTGATTCATTTTATACTTCATATAAAAGTTTTCACGTGGTATGTAGTTGTTTTTTATGCAAGTGTAGAAACTAGGTCAATCTTGGGAGTGAAATGATCAAAGATGGAATTCTATGTAAAAAGAGTGAAAAAGGTGCAAAAAGATGCTTGGAACACAAGGATTTGGCTCAGGATCGAAGCTGTCGAAGATTGGTAAAGTTGCAAGAAGAATTATGAAGAAAAAGATAATTCACGATTATAACACCCATTCGTGATCGTGACTTGTCACACTTCATAAACAGAAAGTTGCCAACCATTATTCACATTCTTGACATATGATTCGAGGTCGTGACTTGTGACAGTTATTGGTATCTCTTCTCAATTGCCGGATAAGAACGATCAACCGCCATCAATCACCGTCAACTACTAGACGAAAAGACACCTTTTGGAAGTCAACCAATCATGAAAAGGTGCCTTTCCATTGTGGATAAGGATAAGACTTAGCATCCTATCACAATGAAGTGATGCAACTCTTCGCCAATGGACACGACTCTTTGTTTGGATAGATGCAACCCTTTGTACTCTTTAAATAGGGATCAAAACTCAACCATTTTCGTGGTTATGTATGGTGGGCAATGTATAGTAGTGTGCGAGTATGATAGAGAGTGAAAATAGTATAGATTTCGCTACGTTCAAAGATATAGTGAAAAAAATGTATAAGTGATTCGATTCTTATTTCGATCACTAGATTTCTCCAATTATTCGAGTGATTGTTGTACGAGTAATTGCAAAGCACTTATCAATAAAAGTTTTCATTCTTCAACATTCATTTGTTCGATATTCACAAAGAACAGCATCTTAGCGAAGTTTCTATATGAGTTGAGACTAGATTCAAAGTAGATGTAGGAATAGCGGGAATTGATGACTCCCATTAAAGAGTGGAAACGGTTTGATTAACTTTAGCTTTCACTTGCATACCTTACAACTTTACTTTGTTTTCTACTTATACTTTCTATTTCCAAGTTTATGATATGTCTATGTGTCATAATGAGTATTTCATCTTACGTCATTTATAATAATCAAGCTATGTGCTTTTGAGTTATTTTTAAGAGTGATTTCAGGGTTAACAAGATTGTGTATAATCACTAGATCTGTGATTGTAACGCTGTTTAGTGAGCTAACATTTTTGGAGTGGTAACTTGCTAAATATGGCTATGTGAGAGCGACCCGTACTAAGCATAGTATTATTGTTTTCCACGTTTTTATAAGTGTCATAATTTATTTACCCTAGATTTAGAAAAGTCATTTCATGTGTTGCTCTACAGTGAATTATTAAATATTTGGGCATCTAGAACCATGTTTGTTGAAGTAATCTAGTGTATGAAATCTTCTTGATGATTTTGCATGTTTTTCTCTACTATACTTGTTCTTAGGGAATATCTATATAGTTTACATCTTCTCTAATCTGTTCATGCACCTGTCTATTCATCAGTCTACCATCCAAACCCTCCAATACAAAGTATCTTATTTTTTTTGTTCCGTAACTCTAGGTTATCCTTAGAACCGAATTCCTTCCCTGTGGGATCGATTTCTTTTAAAACTACATCGTAACTGTATGCTTACAGTGGTCATCATTTTTCTATTCGATAAGCGATATTGACAACACCTGTTCATATTTTGAACTTTTATCTCATCAGTAGAAAAGTGGGGAACAAGGTTTTTGGCACCATTACCGAATATAAGCTTATCGGCACTAGTATAGTCAAAATCCTACGATCAAGTTTTTGGCGCCGTTGCCGGTGAAGGCAAGTGCATTCTAGAGATCAAATTGCTAGAAATTATGGTTCATTTTCTTTATTTGTTTCTTTCCTAAACTGTATAATGTGTCAATCCTACCTTTGATGTGAAAAGAATATGAAATGATTATCTTGGAGGTGATACGTCATATTATTACATTTGAATTCTCGATAAATAGAAGATTTTCTTCTATTTTTCATATTCACGTCCGCGACCTTCATTCGTGCTTGTGAATTCCTTTAAAAAAGTTTCTGTTTCTCAAATTTTTATCACGATCACGACTTGTGTAATAACTACAGCAGTTTTGCAGTTATTCGATGGTTATACCACTAACTTCTATAAAATTGATGTGCAAAGTTCATCAATTTCTCACTTCTGCAATCTGAATTTCTTAAACCTTTCCAATCTCAATTCAATTCCAAAAATCTGAAATTACCTTATTCATTTCAAAAATTCTTCCAAAATGGTTTTGGCAAACAAATCCAATCTAATTCCTCCATCAAACCTAGAAGAATGGTACGAAACACCATTCCCAATCCATTCACATGAAGAAGGAGATCATTTCAAGTTTATTAAAGATGTTGAATACAAATCCTACACCATTCATAAGAACAGTTTCATCCACCTTGGAGTGTATGACAGAGTAATGTATTATCTTAGAATACTTAACTTTGTCATTTACTCGAATATGACTCTGGCGAATAGTGTGGACAATTGCATGGAGATGTTGGTCACACTGGTGTGGAAGAACAATAAGAAAGACTACTTTGTCTATCATCATCACGGGAAAGAATTCAAGTTGACATTTGGACAAGTATATGGGATTTCCAAAGGATTGCTACAACAAGATGCTTCCTGGATGGGATCCTTTACCAACATGGAATTGCTTGACTAGCCAAATCAAGTTCAAATGAGAATCTGCCTGTAGTCGGCGGATTCGTGATCCTTGTTTGCTCGCATTACACTTTTATTTAAGTGGTGCGTTGTTTGGAAAGTCAACTTTCGATCTTGTCATTCCTGAAGAATTGTTTATGATGGAAGCAATCTGGAATGGCACACTTGTTGATGTTTCGAGGATAATTATGGAGACACTTATGTCTACCGCACAAAATCCTGGGATGATAGAATACGAGTGTCGAACGATGGCAAACTTGTTGGGATGAATTGGGAGAATGCCCTATTCCACAGAAGTCCTTACTGGTGAAGATGATATTCTAAAATTAACAATGGAAATTTTCTTCGAATATGGATTTCTGGTAAGGTGCGTTGGAGAAGAGAGGATAACCTATGATTGAAAATCATGGGATGAAAGGGTGGAAGCCAATATACAAAGAGAAAGAGAAACTACGCAGGAAGAAGAGAGTAAAGTCACAAACCTCCGGGGAAGGTTGAATGAACTTATGGATGTGCAAATTTCAATTCATAGGAAAATCAGTGACATTCATACGCTGATGTTTGTTATCGAGCGAGATCTATGGGAATCTTATTATAAGATCGGCCTATTGATAGAATCGCTTCCCTCTAAATAAATATTCATTTTTCATTTAGATTTAGGATTTTGTACAATTTATTGTTTGTTGTTTGTTGTTTGTTTGTCTGTTTAATTGTAAGTTTGTTAATGTATGTTAATATATGAAAATAAATTTGAACAACAAGACATTGATGTTCAAATACTATCTTCACCTTAAAAGGTATGAATATAGTAAATGTTTATTATTTAACATGTTTGTTTTTACAAGTTTTTCTAGGACTAAGTCTAAAAATTGAAGAAATTAAGGAATTAAAGGAAGTCGCGACTATAGATCGTGCTCGTAACATTATGCAGTAAAATCTTCTATCCTGTTATGAAGAAAGTCACGATCGAGATAGGCCTTCGTAATCACGATAAGGGTAGAAAATTACCGTTACAACTCGTGATTAACACTTGATAGATGGCTGAAACTACCATTAACGGCTAGTTTGAAGGAGAAATGGCTATATTGACTATTTTGGCAAATCAATGACCTATTAGAACTCTATATAAAGGTCTAGATTGAATCCATAACCACCACAACCTTCTACAAAGCTTACAAAAGTTCTGATTCTTTCATCTATCATCTGTTACATTCAAGACCTTTTTCAAACACTTTACTTCAAAACAAAAACCAACATGCCTGGTGTTAAAGTAGCAGCAAATAGAAGACAAATCCCAAATTATCAACAAGATTACGACTGTCCTTTTCCAATTCATTCATGTGAAGAAGGGAAAAGATTCCAAGTTCTAAAGAAGTTGAAGATCAATGGTATGATCTTTCCTGATTTGGTTTTCTTGGAGACTTTAGGACTCCATGAACAAATGGGGATGTATCTTACTAATCTTTGTTTAAGTACGTTTGTGGGAATGCGATTTCCACAAAACCATGATTGGATTTTAGAATGTCTAGTAACATTCGATTTTGAGGATAAGAAGAAGAGGGTGATTCAATTTCGTAACCAAGGTAGATACTATACCGTCACCAGAGAGTTGATGAGTACTTGGTTCAGGTTTGAAATTGAGAATTCATCGAGCATGATAGATTCTTTTCAAGCAAATAGAGTTTGGGCAGATTTAACGGGTAAGAGAACCTTCGATCCTAAAAATTCCCCAAACAAACTTATTAAGGATGAGTGCATTCTTCTACTCCATAAATACCCTTCCTCTTCGGTATTTTGTTGAGTAGAAAACACTAAAGTCCAAAAGAGAGATTTGTTTGTTCTTTCTTGGGCATTGAATAAGAAAAAAGCAGAATTCATGGATATTGTTTGGGATAGAATGAAGAACAATTCTACAAGCATGAGGAACAAGATTGGGGTGGCCGAAATTATCACCGTTGTCATCTTGGGTGCAAGAAACGAACTCCCCTATGTTCGAGAACCAGGTGAGTATTTTCATTATATGGGTGGAAATTATTTGAAGAATACCAAACTTCTACAAGAGAACGATGGTGTCTATTCTTTCTACTCCTATTCCGACCGCACCAAGAAGCTAATCTCAACTCATGAAGATTCTTCCATTGGCCCATCTAATCCAACCACTAGACATCATCTTAGAAAGGCTTCGATGATCAAAGAAGAAGATGAAGAAGAAGAAGACGAAGCTCCTGAAGATTGGAAGGTGAGTATGCAACAAAAATCAGATAATTGCCAAGTGAAACTTAGAGTAATGAAAAAGGACATGAAGATTCTAAAGAAGAGTAATAAATCGATGCTTCGAAAATTACTATCCTTCTTTAGAAAATAAAATTGTCAATTTACACCTAATACTCCGGATTCACCTTCTCAATAGATGGGCTTACTCTTTTCTTTTCTTTATTTACTTTTCTTTTTCAAATTTTTAGACTAATTATTTGTTTGCGATCAAGTTTTTGGTGCCGTTTGCGATCAAGTTAAGTCTTCCACAATGAGGACATTGTGTTCTGTAGTGTGGGGGGGCATTTGTAAAAATCCCAAAAATCCAAAAAAAATTAAATAAATTAAAAAAGTTGGAGAATATGAAAATTTTCTTGATTTTGTGTTATTTATACCTTATCCATACCTATACTATACTAACATATGTTCCAAGGTTATTAATGAGTGTTAGGTATTATAGGTTTGATGTTAGTGTAAATTTTGAACAAAATTTTTGTTTCGATTTTGAGCACACGTACAGAGTGAGCGCTTTTGGCACAACATTTAGCATTTGGCAAGGATGAGTTGTGAGTAACATTCAAAAGCAACATTCCAAGTAAGTTTTGATATATATTTCAATGTCAACATGAATTAGTATAAGTTATATAGTTTTAGTTTAATACTACCAATAAGTTAGTAGTGGAGTAATATCTAGTAGTGTTCTTACTATGAGTTTTATATGCTATTCTCGAATACGTCCTATATGTATTGAGTGTGTTTAAAGTATTGGGAAACTATAGCCATAATACTTTGAAGTGATCGATAAAGGATGAGGGTATTAAGAGAAAAATCAAAAGAAAGAGAGGATAACCAATGAGTTATGCAAAAGGTGAGGAATGGTACGGAGCAGAAACTGCAACCATTCAATGAAAAATGGGTGCAAATTACAAATCGGTACTTCAAAAACATATGCTTAAAAGAAAAAAATGAGAAAAAGTGGTATGGAGCATAAAATACAACCACTAAAAGAGGGGAGAGTGGTATGGAGCATAAAATGCAACCACAAAGAGTGTTTTAGCATCCTAGGTTACCTAAAAATTCCTTGAGATCAATCTTTTCAAAGCGTGCTCCCTTTGTCCTTTATACTTAATACTATACTTGAGAGAAGGAAATTTTACAATTCGGTTGACCCTCCATTAAGAGTAAAGGTATGCAACTGGACTATATAAATTGCACATTACTAATTTGTAGGAAATTTCGAACTTTTACTTGAACTTTATGCAACGTAGGAATGTGGTACTCATTACAATAGTCTTTCACGAAATGAGGTACGAACTTGAATACTATTTTATACACTTTTGTTGTGTTTACATTGAGGACAAGGAAAAAGTTAAGTGTGGGGGCGTGATAAGTGTATAATTACACTTATTATCATAATATTTTCAATCATAAAATGATATGGTTTTGATTCATTTTATACTTCATATAAAAGACTTCACGTGGTATGTAGTTGTTTTTTATGCAAGTGCAAAAACTAGGAGAATCTTGGGAGTGAAATTATCAAAGATGGAATTTTATGTAAAAAAGAGTGTAAAAGGTGCAAAAAGATGCGTGGAACACAAGGATTTGGCTTAGGATTGAAGTTGTCGAAGATTGGTAAAGTTGCAAGAAGAATTATGAAGAAAAACACAATTCACGATCATGACACCCATTCAAGGTCACTACTTATCACACTTCATAAAAAGAAAGTTGGCAACCATTAGCCATGATCGTAACATATGATTCACGGTAGCGACTTGTGACGGTTATTGGTATCTCTTCTCAACTACCAACTGCTGGATAAGAATGATCAACTGCCATCAATTACGATACGAAAAGGCACCTTTTGGATGTCAACCAATCATGAAAAGGTGCCTTTCCATTGTGGATAAGGATAAGACTTTGCATCCAATCACAATGAAGTGATGCAATTGTTTGCCAATGGATACGACTCTTCATTTGGATAGACGCAACCCTTTGCACTCTATAAATAAGGTTCAAAACTCAACCATTTTCATGGATATGCATGGTGGGAAATGTATAGAAGTGTGCGTGTATTATAGAGAGTAAAAATAGTATAGATTTTGCTATGTTAAAAGTTATAGTGAGAAAAATGTATAAGTGATTCGATTCTTATTTCGATCACTAGATTTCTCCACTTATTTGAGCAATTATTGTATGAGTGTAATTGCAAAGCACTTATCAATAAAAGTTTTCATTCTTCAACATTCATTTGTTCGATATTCACAAAGAATAGCATCTTAGTGGAGGTTCTGTACGAGTCGAGACCGGATTCAAAGTAGACGTAGGAATTGTGGGAATTAACGACTCCCATTAAAGAGTGGATACTGTTTGATCAACTTTAGCTTTCACTTGCGTACCTTACAAATTTACTTTGTTTTCTACTTATACTTTCTATTTCGAAGTTTATGATATGTTTATGTGTCATAATGAGTATTTCATCTTACGTCATTTATATTATTTAAGTTATATGCTTTTGAATTAACTTTAAGAGTGATTTCAGGGTTAACAAGATTGTGTATAATCACTGGATCTGTGATTATAACATTGTATAGTGAGCCAACATTTTTGAAGTGATAACTTGCTAAATATGGCTATGTGAGAGCGACCCGTACTAAGCATAGTATTATTGTTATCTAGGTTTTTATAAGTGTCATAATTCATTTACCCTAGATTTAGAAAAGTCATTTCATGTGTTGCTCTGTTGTGAATTATTGAATATTTGGGCTTCTAGAACCGTGTTTTTTTGAAGTAATCTAGTGTCTGAAATCTTCTTGATGATTTTGCATGTTTTTCTCTACTATAATTGTTCTTAGGGAATATCTATATAGTTTACATCTTCTCTAATCTGTTCATGCACCTATCTATTCATCAGTCTAACATACAAACCCTCCAATAACATCCAAACCCTTCAATACAAATTATCTTATTTCTTTTCTTCCGTAACTCTAGCTGGTCCTTAGAACCGAATTCCTTCCATGTGGGATTGATATCTTTTAAAACTACATCGTAACTGTATACTTGCAGTGGTCATCATTTTTCTATTTGATAAGTAGTATTGACAACACCTGTTCATATATTGAACTTTTATCTTATCAGTAGAAAAGTGGGGAACAAGGGTTTTGGCACCATTACCGAAATATAAGTTTATCGGAACTAGTGTTGTCAAAATCTTGCGATCAGCCTCTGAGTTCAAAATCTCTTTCTTCGTGAGTTGTGCAAGATCGTCCACGAGTTTCTCAAAGCAAAGAAGAATTCTTTAGAAGGCTCATTCTATTTTGAAGTGAGCTTTCTTAGTTTATATTTTCAGGTTGGTCTTCGAGCGGTATAGCAACTACTATCTACTAACGGGTTCTACCTTAATGAGGTTTTGGTCGGTGAAGATCCATGTGGATCAAACATAGAGCTTATCCTAGATTGGAGGCTAACGGAGTTCTGTCGAATTTCTCTAAGGGAAAGTCGCATCCAAATCTAGAGAAAAGCACGCATCAATTGGTAATGCTCCAAACTTAGATGCTAATGTTTCTTCGTAAGTTTTATAAACCTATTGGCATCTACGGAACTTTTCAACATAGATTATATCAATCATGGCATGCTTAGGAGATCCTTTTAGGTTAATTTTAAGTTTTGAAATTTCACCTAGCAATGATGCATGTTCAATTACTGTTTTGATTAACCAGTAGTGGTATCGGAGCCTGCCTTATGTTATGCATGATTGATTATAATATGTTGAAATTGATATTTTCTATGAATTGATTAAAGTATGTTATGAATGACTTAGGTTTCAATTTCTGTTATAGGAAATGATGTGATAACTAGATTAAGGTTTTGTTAAAACTTAGTCTAGGTGATTATCATATAAATTATGCTTAAATTGAGGGTCTCCCTTTACTTCCCTAAATAAAAGAATGAAATCTTTAAATCATAGTTGTCCGTGGTACAACGAATCGAAGTGCCCATGGTCATTTTGGCAAGGATTGGACTTGCCTACTCATTCACTTAAAGGGGGCCTCTCCTACCTGGAAATCTCCATCGGTATTAGGTTCAAGTATACCCAAGGGACTTTTATGACTTAGTTGATTTCTAGTATGGGAATTGGATTCCACATATTGTTTTACAAATG
This sequence comes from Euphorbia schlechtendalii, assembly GCA_949673415.1. NCBI lineage: Eukaryota > Viridiplantae > Streptophyta > Magnoliopsida > Malpighiales > Euphorbiaceae > Euphorbia > Euphorbia schlechtendalii. Next base: position 38,254 of record CATIWQ010365766.1, read on the forward strand.
TGGTTTAAGATGTTAAATTAAAAACTTATAGATATAGGTGCAAAATTTTTAACATGGACCTTGTTTGTTTTGCATGCTATGTGGAGTTTTGGCATAATGGAATGATTATGATGTACTAGTCTTGAGCATGTTCCCTTAGAGTTAATAATTCCAAATAGCCCAGAATTATTATTATTCTAATCATATTTTTTTGTATAAGACTTAGACTAGGGCGAGACTAGCGGCACCAATAAAATCCCTACAACAATATTATGGTGGTGGATAGTTTTCCCGTCATAAGTCGTTATATGAACCTTATTAACGAAGGTAAGCACATGTAAAACATTCCTTCCCTTAACATGTGTTTGGTCATGTGACTAAATGGGGTTAATTCCTTAACCAAAATGGGTTAGTTATCCATATCATTGGAGCTAATGCCAGATTGAAGACACATTTGAGGAGTCGTACAGTTGGGTAGGCACGTCTTGAGAAAGAGAACTCAAATGGATTTGCAATTGCATGAGATTCAAATGGACGGGTTCCAACCATGGTTTTCTTATTATGGCTTGACTTTCTATAGCGAGGGTCATGATAAGCGGCAATGGATGCTACATACTAAGGAAAATTGGTCGGACCAAATTTCCCAAATTTAAATAGAAGGGGTTATTTGAATGTTGAGAAAATAATAGGAATTATGTATTTAATTAAAGACCTAATATTAAATGCATGTACATATACTAATGTCTAAACAAATTCTTTCTAATATCTATGTTGAACAATGAATTCGAACATAAATCTTTGCTCAATTCTTGACAACAAACTAGATGGTTCAAACTTTATCGATTGGTTCAGGGCGATGAGGATAGTCCTTAGATATGAAAGGATAGCTTTAACCATTCAGCCATGGATGCTTAGTGCGGATCCTCGTACACGTGAATAATTAAATTCCAATTCAAATGAAATCTTTAAAAAGTACATATAATCATATAATAAGTATAATAAGGTAAGAAAATAAATAAAACAAATTTAGTAAATAAATCCAATTTAATTTCGGAGTATATAGATTATGCATAGACATAGATTCGATTCAGAAGAATATTCATCATCAGATGAAGAAGCAACTAATTCCACCAACCTCTACTTAATGGCCATTGAGAATGAAAGGGGCGAAGACTCAGCATCTACCTTAGGTAGAAGTCAAACCGTTGCTGACTTTGAAGTTGAGTGCAACAAAGGGAAGGCTCCTCAAACTGAGGTAAATCCTGAAATCCCTTTGTCAATAGAAAAGTTCACCCAGTCTCTCTTTGATTTCATGAAACTGACTAATAAGTCGATGAAAAACATCAAAGATCTAGTGAGGAGAAGTGAAGATTAGGAAGATACTATTGCTTCCTTGTCTCTTGATATCCGCTTTCTTCAAAAAAAAGCTGAGTATTAGGAATATCATGTCAGCAAGCTTACTAAGTAATTAGATGAGTTAGCTGCTGAGAAAACAACTTTAAAGAAGGAATGGGTTCCTCCTTCAACAACAATCAGACTCTGAATAAACAAACTCGCAAATCTAAGAGGAAGAATTCCTCTAAAAAGAAGAAAGTGAGCCAGACCAAAGCAAAAATGACATCCGGTTTTTGTGGAAAAGCTAGACATGCTACAATTCTCTATAGGCATAAAAATGATTATTACAACTAGTATGATTGGAGTAACCTAAGCACTGCTAACAAAGGATGACCCAGCTCGAGAGCATGACTACCTAAGAAAACATAACTATTTTGCAGGTGAGCCTTAGATACACTAATGACTCTAGAATGTGGCATGTGGATAGTGAATTCTCAAGGTATATAATGGGACATGAAAGTTAGTTCATCTCATTGGAGTGCGAAATAAATGGAAGTGTCAGTTTTGGAGACAACCAAGAAGGCAAGATTGTGGACTGTGGCACTGTTGGTGTCTCTTCTTCAATCGAAGAGGTTTCTTTGGTCAAAGGTCTCAAGTTCAACTTTCTCGGTGTAGCCTAGTGTTTGCGACTTTTCTCAACTTCAAGAAATTCCAAATTCAAGTAATCAAGTAAACAACCATTTTAAATTTATTTGTAATAAAGAGAATCAATACTTAGATTTAACATTGTAAGGATTCAAAATTTTATAAGCTGAATTCAGTTTGCAATCTTTCATTTCAAATCCGAGTGTCAGTTTTGGAAGGGTACCCAAACTAAGTTGAGTGGTAATTAGAAAGAAAGGTACTTTCTATAAAATCGTGTGTCTACCCACTGTAAAGGCTGCTCCACCTAAGTATAGAATGAACACTAGTGGATTTAAGCTTAGAGATGGAATACGGGGACTAGAGGTAGGCTCGGGGTAGAAGCAGGATAAACCTAGGTGTTGAAGTTCTAAAATTTTGCTCTAGTGATAAGTGTATAATTACGCTTATTATCATATTTATTTTATACACTAAACACTATATTTTAACTCATTTTTATACTTCATATAAAAGATTTCATGTGGTATGTGGTTGTTTTTTATGCAAATGCAAATACTAGGTAAATCTTGGGAGTAAAATGATCTAAAGTGGAATTCTATGTAAAAAGAGTGAAAAAGGCGCGAAAAGATGAGTGGAACTTAAAGATTTGGCTTAGGATCGAAGCTGTCAAAGATCGATAAGGTTACTAGAAGATTTCTGAAGAAAAACATAATACACGATCGTGATAATCATTCGCGGTCGTGACTTGTATACTTCAGAATAGAAAGTTGCCAAACAAGTATTCACAGTTGCGACTTGTATATAGCGGTCGTGACTCTGATGGTTTTCGGGTCAAATCTTCTTAACTACCAACCTCCAGATAAGAGCGATCAGCCGCCATTAACTACCAATGAAAAGACACTTATTAGAAGTCAACCAATCATGAAAAGGTGCTTATCCATTGTAGATAAGATTGAAGCTTCTCAACCAATTACAATGAAGTGATGCAATCTTTCACCAATGGACACAACTCTTGTATCAATAGACGTAACCCTTCGAACTCAATAAATAGGGCTCCAAACCTTACAATTTCATGGATCAAGGGAGTGCAGTATTAGAATGCAATTATAAGGTTACGTATAGTGTGTGTAGATAGAGAATAAAATATCTAGTTTTGCTACGTTCATAAGTGTTAGCGAGAAAATGTTTAAGTGATTCGAATCCTTATTTTGATCACTAGATTTCTCTACATATTTGAGCGATTGTTGTATAATTGTACTTGCAAATCACTTATCGATAAAATATTTTATTCTTCAACATTCGTTTGTTCCATATTCACAAAGAATAGTATCCTAGCAGAGGTTTTGTACGACTGAGATCGAATTCAAAGCAGATGTAGGAATTGCAGGAATTGACGACTCCCACTAAAGAGTGGATACAGTTTGATAAACTGTATCTTTCACTTGCATACCTTACAACTTTGCTTTGCTTTCCACTTATACTTTCTATTTCGAAGTTTATAATATGTCTATGTGTCATAATGCGTATTTCATGGTAAGTCTTTTATATTAATCAAGTTATATGCTTTGGAGTTAACTTTAAGAGTAGTTTCAGGGTTAACGAGATTGTGTATAATCACTGGATCTGTGATTTTAACGTTGTTTAGTGAGCTAACATTTTTGGAATGGTAACTTGCTAAATGTGGCTCTGTGAGAGCGACCCGTACTAATCATAGTAATATTGTTGTCCAGGTTTATATAATTGTCTTGATTCATCTGCGCTAGATTTAGAAAAGTCATTTCATGTGTTGCTCTACGATGAATCATTAAACATCTGAGTGTCTAGAACCGATTATGTTAGATTAGTTTAGTGAACGTAATAACTTTGTTGAACTTGCATGTTTTCTTTGCTATACTTATTTCGTAGGAAAATCTATATATTAGAATCTCTAATCTTCCATACATATATCTATC